>VDFB02105785.1:202091206-202312916 GCA_007258455.2 Sequoia sempervirens
TTTAATATATAATAAATAATATAATATTATTATACTTATGTTCCTCTTATATTGTTTTGTAATGTATGATATACTTAATCATAATTGATAGCCAAAATAAAACCTAAGAAATGATTGTTGGCTAATGTTGATCTCATCCCCCAACCCATAAATCTCTCTCCCACATATTGATTCCACAATCTTCCATCAAAATCCAAGCATCCCAATCCTAAAAATCCTAAGTCTATTTTGGATCCCTACACGCCGAAATCTATACTGATAATTCCATCTAAATATAAGCATTTACAACATAAAAATTATAAATTTATTTTTGGTCCCTACATTCTAAAATCAGAAATCCAAACCCCACAATCTAAATCCCACACATCTCAAATCCATCTCCTACTCTCACATGCCAATGTTTATCATGGTGTGTGTAATTTTTTATCTTGGTTCCTCTTGGTCCCCAACATTTCTGTATGCCTTTCCCTTCCAACCACCTATTTTCTATCCCCCCTCCATTATCCAACACATCGCAGCCACTTAATCCAATTTTTCACTTAGTCTCTCTTCCCCTACATCCATTAAACCACCAATCTTCCTCCACTGCACCTTCCATTCCCTTGGTAGTCTCCTACAATGTTGGAGATATGAGGATACCATATTACACTCTAGAAAATCCACTTGAGGATCCATTAAGTTTTGTACCAACATCTATTAGTGCAATTATAATCAATGTGCTTCATTTGACATAGTTATTTGGTATGGTATATTATCCAAAGAGATGCTTGAGTTTAAATCCACATCCCTATCCCATCCAAAAATCCAATATTTATCCCCTTCCATTAATTATATATGTATCATCCCATTCTATCAAAAATAAAAACACAAAAAAAAAAATAGCAAAGATAAATACATGTTGTCTAATAGTGAAAACCACTTCTATGACACCTTGGATGAGTACCATAATGAAAACCTAGAAAAAACCATCATGTGTTACCCCCAACTTTCATTGAAAATTTTAAAATTTCCCCATCAAAATGCCAGTTAGACCTGCTGTGGCTGAGTTTCTTGGTGTTTATGGATCATTTATGGATGTTAGCTGAATATTTCCAATAACACTGATTTTACAATTGGATCCTACAATGCTGCAACTTGTGTCCTCCTATAAGGCAACAACGTCTTTACGAGTTGGATAAATTGGTTTGGCAAATGAAGACAGCAGGGGGCAGTATGCTTGTGGAAATTAATATTATTAATCTTAAAATAGGCTTGCACTATATTAATGTACACTAGTTCAAATATCTGGTAACAATCAAGGGATATTTATAAAAGCATAATAGCATAAATAAGCTGCTAAATATTGCAGTCACAAAGGCTCTAGCAGATACGTTTGCAGATTTTGATCAGAGAATGCACTTCATTAAAGATTATGATGAAGATGATTTTTGTCAAATGTTATATTGGTGATTGCCCTGACGAAGTTGTATGCAAATTGTGTTTCATATGCAATATCTCATGAGAAAATGAAGAGTTGGATTCAAAATGTATAGAACAAGTTATTAAGATTACTAGGTGTAATCATCATAAACATGATAGTTGTTTATTTGAAGATAAGACTCATGTATTAAGTGATGCTCGTGGAGCCTTGGGATGTCTTGATAATGGCTGAAAGCACAAAGTTTGCAAGCTACAAATGAATACATATGGGATTCTTATTTTCCTCCAAATGATGAGCCTTAGTCCTCAAAGTAGTATTGATGGCTCAAGATAAAGTTTCCAAAGACTCGAGCTCTGTTCAATGGCATTGATTATTTTCTTCTACCATTTTTTAAAGTAATGGCTGAACTAGAAGTTCTCACGATGATCAAATAGAATTTCGATACTACTAAAATTTGAAGTTTCTTGAAGATTTGGGGAAGCTCTCGGAATCTTTAGCAAGGTTAACACGATAAAATTTAATGACCAATTCTATTTGAGGCCGAAGCAAACCAGTGATTGGCTTGCATAGTGGTGCATTATGTGGGGTCGACACCAAGAAATGGACTTTAACACTAAGATTGTTGGCAGGGGGTTTACTAGAGGTTCATCAAATTCAAAAATGGCTTCAGTTTTTTTTTTTTTGCATTTGTATAGCAGATTATGCATTTCTGCCATATTTATACATTTTTTGGTTAATTTTCTGTGGTGGTGAATTTTATTTGAGATGAATTTGTCACGATGGTGAATTTTTCTGCGGTGAATTGTTGACGGTGAATTTTTAAATTTTCGGATGGTGAATTGCTGATGGTGAATTTGCCATATGCCACAATTTATAGGAGTCATTTGTACATTTGCTAACAAAGAAATGTCATTTCTGCTAAAGTTTTACAGTGGTGTAGTGTAGATGAATCTGATGGTCTTGAAGAGTCTGTTGGTAGAATACATATGATGAGATTCTGATTATGCCAGGGAAAATTTGACCTTGATAACTGTTTGATAAATCACCTGACATAAGGATTCAAAAGGAAATATGAAAGAAAGATATATCGATGGTAACTTATGAGCTTTTAAAATATCAAGAATAGTAAAGCCATACATGACAGGGTCTCTGATTCAACTTCTTTCATAATTAAAGTCATACATGAATTTTCCTCCGGTGAATTGTTCACGGTGAATTGACCGTCGGTGAATTACTGACGGTGAATTTTCCTAGAGCCCTGACTACTAGAGGGTCAGAATTAAAGCCATACATGACATGGTCTCTGATTCAACTTCTTTGTCATGTCACGAAGTTGGGATGGTATGATGATAACATATTCAGGGAGATTGTTAAGGAATCCAGGGACATTTTATGTTGAGATCTTCATATTTGCAGGCACTTCTAGCTGTTGATTGTGACAAATATTTTGTAATACAATTGTCACTGGAAGACCCTTGTGCAAATTATCTCTTTCAGCTTATTTTGATAGCACCAGAGCAATTTAAGTGAATCTATTAGAAAATTCTTATCCCAAGTCATTCAATAGTTGTCAAGTTAGAAGGGCCAGATTACATCAAGGAGACAGCAGTAGATGGATTCTATCTTTAGAAGGATTAAATTCATTTCAAAAAGGCCCTATAAGAGTAGGAGGCAGCAGATATGGAGATTCTCACTCGGACTCTTTACAAAAGAAACTAAAAACATTGAATACAATTCTTCAATCACAGGCACTATGTGGTTAGCTTCAGAAATGTCTCTGTCTGTGGTTTAGTGGAGGGGATGATCCGCACCGTTGTGTACTCATAGTTTCTAGAGTCCTACAAAAGTGTAACTATGGAAGCCATGACAAAATCTTTGGGTGTCAGTGTTGATTTTATCAATACGAAACTCTCGTTTCACAACTGCAGCGGAAAGTTGGAGTTATTACAGAGGGAAAGGGAATGAAGTTGTTTCCATTAAGCAGCATGGGCAATTCTGCCCGTAAGTCAATTCTTGGAAGAGACCAAAACATGAGATTATGTGGATGGTAGTTGATGATTGATACACTAGATCAATGTAATGCACAAGGACAGCTTAAAGTTTTCACAGAATACTTTTTGATGAAATCATCTAGATAGATACTATCCACCAGTCGGATTAATATCACCATAAATACGATGCTTGCTTATGACCAGCTTTGAATAAAACCTTTTGAAGAATATCTGCATGGAGGAAATATAGAATGTGAAGAGGTGTCTACAACTCTTCACATTTCTCTATTTTGTGACCTTTCTTGAAAGAGAGAACTTTTTGTATTCTGATCGGGAAGTTTTAAAAAGGAGAGGAACGCTTTGTAGCGGGGTCTTTTTGCTGTCCAAACAAGGGAGCTCCTATGAGAGCTTTGAGGGAAGATAGTAATTAGATGTAGTGAATTCTTTGAACAGACCACTTTGTATAGAGAAGAGAGAGTCCTTGAACTCTTATTTCATCAAATGAATAAGGAGATATTTTAATCTTTGTATTATTTTTCTTCTTTTTTACTGTAAGTTTTTTTTTGTGAAGTCATAATCTTTCTTTGGTGTATGCTCTGTTATATCTGGTTTCAGATATATGTGTTACAGGATCTTTGAGTCCCGAACATTTAATATCTACTATTATGCTTGGAAGATATTGTTCCTTATCCTATCAATTATTATTTATAGGTGTGTAACTAATGATTTTTGTGTTATTTGTTTTTGTTTCTCTTCTACTTCAAGTTTACCATTGCATTTGTGTCACTGTTATGTATGGATGTTAGTTTTACCTTTCCTACTTTCTGCTCAAAAACATACCTCGAAAAATACAAATTCATTATACGAGGGAGTTGCCCCTCTAAATATAGAGGATAATTATTAATCCTATAATAATTTATTCATTTGTTGGTGCATATTGTCGTTGTCTGTTGGGAAAATTAGTTGATTTTTCACAGTGACAAAGCCATTTACCAATAGTTTTTGGCAACTTCACTTGGGAAAGAATAAAACTGTCAGTGTCTTTCTACCTCAGAAATTTGAAGGTACTTCCTCGAGGATGGAGGTCGACGACTGTTAAATGGAACATGCTCATAAATCATTTTTTTGTAGAAAAATTCTAATGATATTCTTTCAATCTGCATTATGGTATTGGCTTCACCACAGCCATGGGATACTCATTTTGGGCCTTTATCTTTGCCATAATATTCAGCCCTACTTGCAATTTCGAGGAAGCATTTTCCAAAATTCCATGGAGAAAATTCACAAATTGCATATGATCATATTCAAGCCTTCACCATAGCTAGTGGAGTTTTGGGAGTGAATGAAAAAAATGTCTTCTTTTCATTATTTGTTGAATCCCTCATTGGGGCTGCTGAAAATTAGCTTTTGTCTCTAGAAGATGGATGCATTACAAATTGGGACATCATGAAGAACAAATTGGGTGCATTGTTATATCAACTTTTCAACATTAAAAAGAAAGAAGATGAACTTATGAGGGAGTTTGTGGATCGATTTAATAGATGTTTAAAAAGGATTCCTCATGGCGATCGGCCAAGTGAGCAAAATCAATTGTCCATTTTTATTGCAGTGTTACACCCTGAAGGAAAATTCCTCTTGAAGCAAAATAGGGTATGTGATTTTGAGACTACAAAACATGAAGCCATTAAGATTGAAGATGATTTGATAGTGCGGACTTTGGAAAACAAATAATGTTGAAGAGACTTCAAATTATGGATTTATGAGAAGTTATCAAGTGTAGCCACATGAGGTAAATCTTTCATCTTCTTCGCTTGAATGCACTAATTTCATAATTTTGTCATGATTTTTTTTAAGAAATAGCCAAATTGGTCAATGTGTTGAAACAAGAGCTGGAGTATTTGGTGTGCATTACAAAGAAGACAAGGGTGAATATACTAATATTTCAAGTGATGAGGAAGATCATGTTTCTTCATATTTAAATATTAATGGTCATCATGCATGGCCAAAGCATGAAGTTTTTAAAGTTCCTACATCGAATCATGAAGAGGAAAGGCTGCAAGAAAAGGTTAAAGATAATTTTATTTTTAAGTCATCTCATTTTGAACCTGATTTAGAGGTTGTTAAATATGGAATAAAGAATGATTTTGTGAACGAGGATGGAGAAATTAATGTTGATTTAGCAAATGGAGATGTTTAGCCCCATGTTGTTCATATTCCAAGTTGGTACTTGGAAATGTCTGAGGATGATTTTCTATGTGGACAAGGAGTTTTTGTGTCTCTATTGTAGTTATAAAAGATGATAATTTGATTGATAAATCTAAAATTGTAGGAGTTGTAATTAGAAAGGCATGAATCAAACCATGAGAATAAGGGTCAAATTGCTTCTAAGCTTAATGAGGTTGTTGTTCATCGCATGATTTTTCAATCTATTTCAAGAGGAATTTATTTATATATAAATTCATATGAGGGTCTAACTGATATGCAAGACAATTTATAGGATACTTCAGAGGTATTTGATGAGAAGTGGCTTTTTGGTACATCTTTCAAGGAGTTATTTTCTCTTGTAGATTCCATATTTACATTCATGGTCCTCAAAACATTCCTGATTTTACAAGCACTTCATGGTCATACCTCCTTCTTTCACACTATCATTTACTTTTCTCAACCAGTTAATGGCTTTGCATGGTCTCATGAGGGCAGCAATAGTTTGTTTACCTAGTTCAAGTACATAGGTGTCTTAGGTTGTTTCTTTTCTGGTTGTGTGGGTTCATTTTTATTTTGGTTTTTTTCTTGTCTCTTGTTTTCCCCTTTCACTCTGGCCCAATGAATCAACATTGGTCAACAATAGATACTAGAGTTATCTACATTCCTCTAGGTAGTGTAGTCCCCAATCAAAGCCATTATTGTACCCCCAATTTTGATCATTGAAAATTTTAAAATTTCCCCTATCAAAATGCCAGTTAGACCAATGGTGGCTACACAGCTAAGTTTCTTGGTATTTATGGATCATTTATGGATATTGGTTGAATATTTCCAATAACACTAATTTTACAATTGGATCCTAAAATGTTGCAACTTGTGTCCTCCTCTAAAGCAAGTATGCTCTTTACAAGTTGGATAAATTGGTTTGGAAAATGAAGGTAGCATGGGGCTAGTATGCTTGTGGAAATTAATGGTATTAATCTGTACTGGTTCAAATATCCAGTAACAATGAAGGGATATTTATCAAAGCATAGTATTAGGAATTAGCTACTAAATATTATAGTCACAGAGGCTCTAGTAGATACATTTAGAAATTTTGATCAGAGAATGCACTTCATTGAAGATTATTAAAAGATGATTTTTGACAAATGTTATATTGGCGATTGCCCTGACGAAGGTGTATGTAAATTTTGTTTCATATGTAATATCTCATGAGAAGATGAAGAGTTGGATTCAAAATGTATAGAACAAGTTATTAATATTTTTGGGTGTAATCATCATAAACATGATAGTTGTTTATTGAAGATAATACCCATGTATTAAGTGTTGCCTGTAGAGCCTTGGGATTTCTTGATAATGGCAAAAAGCACAAAGTTTGCAAGTTTCAAATGAATAAATATGGGATTCTTCTTTTCCTCCAAATGATGAGCCTTAGTCCTCAAAGTAGTATTGATGGCTCAAGATAAAGTTTCCAAAGACTCCAACTCTGTTCACTGGTATTGATTATTTTCTTCTACCATTTTTTAAAGCAATGTCTAAACTAGAAGTTCTCATGATGATCATAGAATTTTGATACTACTAAAATTTGAAGGTTCTTGAAGATTTTGGGAAGCTCTCAGTGTTGGAGTTTAATCCCAACCGCTGCATTTATTCCTCCTCTGTATGTTTTGATAGCAATCATTTCTCTTTCCATTCTCTCACATGTGTATAGGATTGCTTTAGATTTGTATTTAATACAAAATCTTCGCATTCATATTTTCCTTATTGGTTGTTAAATCAGCATTTAATTATAATTAATGTTTTTGGTTTTCCCTCAGTTGTTGGGATCTGTCATAGCTTATGCAAGAAGCTTTGTATTGTCTTTTTCTAGGTGAAAAAGAAATGAAAAAAACATAATGAATAGAAGGTAAGGAAGGAAGAAAAGAATAGGAAGAAGATTGTTGTACAAACAACATGAACAATCACACAACAAGTGACTTTCCTTTTCTTTTTCTAGGCATAGAAGAGCAGTAGCTCTCCCTTTGCACAAGCATTTTTTTGTATGAATTTGGTTACTAATATAAATAATTATTTGTAGTTCATCCCCTTCTCTTCTCTGTGTTTTATTTTTGTTTTGTTTTTACTCTGTCTCTGTCCAGCACGTAGTATCAGAGCCAAGTTTCTCAAACAATGTATCATCTTCAAGCAACGTTTTTAGAGTAGGTCTTCAAGGAGCCAAGGTATTCTCATAGTCAAAAATGGAAGCAAGCACAAGCTTGACAAACCCACAAATTCTACAGTTTAATGGAAAGAACTATGACTATTGTGCAATCACCATGAGGGCATTGTTTTTCTCACAATATTTATGGGAGCTAGTAGAGAATGGTTTTCCAGAAACTAGTTGATGCAGCAACTTATATTGCATTAACTCAAGAAGAGAAGGATTTTTTGAAAGATAAGAGGAAGAAGGATTCAAAATCCCTTTTCTTTATCCCCCAAGGAGTGCATGAGAGAATTTTCCCAAGGATTACAATAGCAACAAGGTCCAAACAAGCTTGGGATATACTTCAAACAACCTATCAAGGTATGGAAAAGATTAAAACAACAAAGCTACAAATGCTAAGAAGAGATTTTGAAAAAATTTACATGAAGGATAATGAATTAGTAGACTCATTCTTCACTCAAATCATTGGACTGATAAATCAAATTAGATCACATGGTGAGACACTTGAAGATAGGAGGGTTGTTGAAAATATTTTAAGGAGTTTACCCACAAGGTTTGAATCCATTGTTGTGGCCATAGAGGAGACAAAGAATCTCTCACAAGTTTTAGTTGATGAGCTCTATGCATCCCTCATTTCACATGCACATAGGCTAATCAGGTCAGCAAACACATCATTAGAGCATGCATTCAAGTCACAAGTTACAATCAGCCATGGTAGCTCCTGGGCAGAGGAAGAACAAATCTCAAAGGTAGAGGAGGAAATTCTTATAGAGGTGGAAGAAGCATTCCATCAAGCTCAAGTGGAAGAGGTAGCATCCATAACCCAACTCATAATGCATCTCAAAATCAGCCTCAAGGCCAAAGGTATGATAAATCTCAAGTCCAATGTCACTATTGTAAAAAATACGAGCATTATTTGAATGAATGTAGAAAGAAACAATATGATTCTAGACAGCAAAATCCAAATTTCACAAAAGAAAACCAAAACGAAAAACTAGAACAAAGCACTATGTTTTTGGCTTGCAATGTTGCACAAGCAAATGAAAAAGATGTATGGTTTTTAGACTCGTCATATGACATGGAATTTAGAAATGTTTTCTAGTTTGGATGAGAGTGTAAAATTAGATGTAACATTGGGCAATCACAATAAAGTAGAAGTCAAAGGAAAAAGGAACATCAACATTCTAACCAAGAAGGGGGAGAAGAAATATATAACTGATGTTTATTGTGTTCCCGATTTAAAAAACAATTTAATGAGCATTGGAAAAAAATTTCAAAAAGGGTATAGAGTATCTTTTAAAAATGGAGAGTGCATAATTTTAGACAAACTTCCAAGCAATCATCTCATTTCCAAGGTTCAAATGACCAACAATAGGATGTTTCCCCTAAGGTTAAAACCATATTTGAGTGTAGATTATGGTCAAGCACACCACTCAATGTCTCCACAAGTGGGTAAAGAGGAAAATGAAATAGTCATGCAAACAATCTTTCAAGCAGAAATAAAAGATGAAAATTGGCTTTGGCATTTAATATTTGGGCATTTAAACTTTGGAGCCCTAAATTTGCTTCATAGGAAAAGCATGGTCAAGGGCTTTCCTTTAATAGAGAAACCAGAAAGAGTATGTGAAGGGTGCATCTTAGGTTCAAGCAACATAGAGAATCATTTCCAACAGGTATGTCAATGAGAGCTAAGGAACCTTTGGAGATCATCCATTCACATTTGTGTGGGCCAATGCAAACACCTTCAATAGGTGGTAGATTCTATTTTCTTACATTCATTGATGATTACTCAAGGAAAAAATGGGTTTACTTTCTAAAACATAAGAGTGAGGTGTTTGAATATTTTTGTCAATTCAAAGCTCTTGTTGAAAAACAAAGTGGTCATTGCATCAAATCATTGAGAACAGATAGAGGTGGTGAATACATTTCAAATGACTTTCTAATATTTTGCAAGGAACATGGAATTCATAAGCAATTCACAACTAGGTACACACCTCAACAAAATGGGGTAGCTGAAAGAAAAAAATAGAACTATCATGGAAATGGCTAGAAGCATGTTGAAAGCCAAACATTTTCCAAATGAATATTGGGCTGAAGCTATATCATGTGCAGACTATATAATGAATATATGTCCAACAAAAAGTGTCAAGAATATGATTCCAAAAGAATCTTGGAGTGGAATAAAACACAATATCACTCAAATGAGAGTGTTTGGATGTGTGGCATACACACATGTACCAGATGAATTGAGAAGAAAATTAGACAACAAAGGAGAAGAAAGCATATTTTTTGGATATAGTAATGAATCAAAGGCTTACAAGTTGTATAATCCAATCAGAAAAAAGGTTATAATCACCAGAGATGTGCAGTTTATATAAGAGGAAGCATGGGATGGAAGTGTAGAAAAAATAGTCAACGTATTAGTAAGCATACCAAAAGAGGAAAATGAAGTTTCTATACTAGCAGGTACTACTTCAAATGTGATTTCTTCCACACTCATTCAACCTCAACAAAGTGGTCCACAAGTGGCACCATCATGAAGTGTAAGGGCAGCCTCACATATGCAAGAAAATACTCCAACAAGTGCACAATTAACACCATCTACAATAGGGATTTTTAATGCAGGATCAGTAAGTCCACATTCCATAGGTTCCTCATCAAGTGACATGTCAAATCCTACATTGGCAAGCTTAAGAAGACAAAAAAATAAGAAGTATTAGAGAGATTTATGAGCATAATGAAGGTGAAAATAATGCAAGTTGGACTTCTCTTTTTGCTTTATATTCACTTGTAGATGATCTAGTTCATTTTGAATAAGCAAATAAAGAAGAAAAATGGGTAAATGCAATGGATGAAGAAATTGATGAAATTGAAAAGAATCAAAAGTGGGAGTTAGTGAGCCTTCCAAAAGGAAAAGATGTCATAGGAGTTAAGTGGGCTTACAAAACCAAGTTGAGTGCAAATGGTAATGTGCAGAAACATAAGGCAAGACTAGTGGCAAAGGGATATTCACAACAGCCTAGAATTGATTACATTGAGAAATTTCCTCATGTAGCTCATCTAGACACTATGGACACCATAAATGGATGCTTCACTTCCTTGTCCACATAAAATGTGGGGGTACAAGGAGAGGGATCTGATTTTGAAATATTCACATTCAAGGACACCTTAGAGATCTCAACCCAATGAAGGATGTGAGAGATCTAACTATAAGGTATCCTAGGAGATGATTGAGAAAAGAAAGGGGTTCACCACCAAGTGTAAACTTGGAAAATACAAAATGTTTGAAAACACAGTGTGATATGAAAACAAATGCTAAATGACCTAAGAAGATCCCTAGAAATGTAAATAAAGCAAAAAAAAAAAAAGCAAAGATGTGAATGGTGTGATCCTGGGAACCTTGAAGAGACTGGAAATAGCTCTAGAATTCTGAAAATGTTGATTTTTAAGCCTGGTGGGACTCATTCGACATTTTGGGCGAATTAATCATAATTCTAGAAAATTGCACTAGAGCCTATTTTAGCCAAATGGGTATCCAAATCCACAAAAATCTTTGAAAAATAGGTACAGTGGGACTCATTCACCACTCTTGGTGAATGAGTCCACTTTAACTTTTCTAGAAACTCAGAAGTGGAATCTGTAGCTCTTAGTCTGCTCAATCTGTAACTCCAAGTGTCAAAATCCGAAACCCTAATTTTCAGGATTGTAAGTGACTTTTTGTGAATATTTTTACCTTTCTAGTAGGGAGATGACTCCAACAAGTTTGAAACCTAATCTTAAATTATATCCAAGCCTTCAAAGCGCCTAGATCTACAATCACACAAAGAGAGAAAATGTTGATTGTTAGGGAATAGGGGTTTGCCTTGGTCAAACCCCATTTAGGTAATTAAACCACATTTAGGTAATTAAACCAAAATTATGAAACAAGATAATGAAGCATGAATATGAAGCAATGCAATTAGAACCTTTCCATGATAAGGGATTTTGAATTTTTCCAACAATGGATGAAGAATTTTCCCTTTAATGCCTTAGAAATGATCTTGAAAGCTGTCTTGATGACCTTGAAATGCTTAACTCTTGCTTGCTTGACTTGAAAGCTTGAATACCTTTTGAAAAAATTATTTGAGAGATTTTTTATATAGGCAAGGCACTCAAATGGCTGTTATTTTGATCCTCAAGGCCGACATTCATTAGTTAGAATTGCAATTTTCTTGCTCAATTTGAAAAAGTCCCTAAAAGAGACTCATTCGCCACACTTGGAAAATGGGTCCCACCTAGGGGACTCATTCACCCAAGGTGGTGAATGAGTCCCACCTTGAGGTTTTTGAGGTGGGTCTCCAAGATTTCAGGGTTTTAAAGTGTTTTTATTGGGATATTATCCAAATCATGCCTCAGGATGCAAAAATAAGGGGCTTAGGGGCCTATTAATGAGTATATAAAGGGTGATTAGGGCTAGGGACACAAAGTTCAATGTGAAAGTGTAGTTAAATACACTCTACAACATTAAAATGAAGTCCACTTAGCCTAGAAAGGCACAAGATCCAATGTGAATATGTAAAACACATTACAACACTAGATTAAGGCCAGGTTTAATTTACAAGCCTTCTAGATTAGTGTGATAATGCAATTAAATGCATTTTACAACATTGAATTAAGGGAAAAATAGGTCCATTAGACTTAAATGCTTAATAAAAGTCTAGAAAGTGTTAAAGTCATTTACAATACTTTACAACACCTTTACAAGATATGTATTTTATTTAGTTTACAAGGGCTCAAGACCTAATGTGAATGTGTTATCCACATTACAACAATAAATCAAGGAAAAATTAAGCCAAAATCACAAGGAGGGCCCAAAAGAGACAAAATGTAGAAGGGTCACTTTTTCAGTGTTCACATTTGGCCCCCATTTTAGTGAGAGGATGAACCTGCTTCAAACTCACACTAAAGTAGACATTCAAGAGGATTTTATTCATACCAATGTGGATGGTCTAGGATAAAAAATATGGAGGAGGTGGTCAATCCCCCAAGTTCCAAGATCCTAAGTCAAACCAACATAAGCACAAAAGGACATGCATGAGATGAATGATATGTAGCAAAATGAGATATGTGATCATGCAATGACAATAACTAGAAGAAGAAAAAAAAAAGGTGGATCAAGATTCAACCATTTCTCCAACACGATGTGGATCAGATCTAGGTTGTTTGTCCGAAAATGCATACTCACTTTGAGGCAACGAAACTCCTGGTTGTTCGTCAAGTGAGAAGTCCTAAGAGGGTGAGACACATACACTCATGGTTAGTATGTACTCACACACACACAAATGGCTATGGGGAAAGTCATGCTTTGGATCGGGCTTCCCACTCAAACCATACCAAAGTTATACCTCCTAATAAATTTAATAAGATGCCACACAAGAACGATTTTCGAGCTTCATGAGACAAGAAAAACTTTGTATGCTTAGGGCTCATGAAAATTGTAAATGCAAAATAGTGTAAGGTTTGTTCAAATGGATTTTTCTTCCTTCGTGCAAGGTCTCTTCTTAGGGAACATCATTCCTAATGTTTCCAAGAGAGGATGTGTCAAAGAAATATCATTCTCTTAGAGTAAATCAATCCCAATGACACCACCAAGAAAAGGACGTGTCACAAGAAGAAAGAAATTGTGCAATGAAACATGATGAGTGTCGATGTATGCCCCCACTTTAAAGTGGTTGCTAACACCATTGTTGTGAGAAATTTCTTTAAAGTAGAAGAAGATATGAGAGCATATTTGGAAATCCCTATTCCAAGTCATATGTTTTTGATAAGCTACATCATGCAATAGGATGGAAGGGTTGCTCAGTACGTCACATGTGATCCAACTTAAGGCATGTTGTCCACATCCCAAGCTTGCTCTTAGATGTACATGAAAAGTGATCAACTAGCCAAAAGAGGCAACGATAGGTGACATACGAGAATGATATCTAACCCCTTTCCCCCACTTAGTGCAGGAAAAGGATGAGTTGAATAGGATGAAAGTAAGTATCAATTAAAGGAATTAGGTGCTTCAACACAAGGAAGAGCACCACACTTCTTAAGATGTTGGTTTTTGTTGTTTAAAGCCTTACATTCATTAGTGGCATAACCATGAACTCTATGATATGCACAGAATAAAGTCTTGTAATAAAATTTCTTTCGTGATCTTGGAGGAAGGGATATCAAGTGATCTTGGAGGAGTCTCGACAAGATACCCTCTTGATCAATGGTAGAAGATTTTCCCTTATTATGTGACAAATATATCTCTTGCTTAGTATAAAATGGCATACCTACACAAGACTCTTTAGATTACAATATTTTGTTCTCTCCTTTACAGGAGGGTGTAAAATCTAGCGAACTCAAATCATTAGTGTTTTGCGAGATTACATTGACATTAAGCAAAGATGTATTTGTTTGTTTTTTTTCTTGCAAAGGATAAAGACCACTAGTGTCTATTAGTTCAGGATGCATTACTGCTAAAGTTGGCTTAGAAGGATGTTTTGTGAGAGTGTTGATGTTAAGTGAAGGCTTGTTTATTTCTATCAAAGGATAATAACTAAAACCATGAGTTTTTTCTTGCGTGTTAGGCTCGATGGGGACATAGATACCTTGTTCTTTAGCACCACATAATTTTACACTATATCCAAATTGTTTCATAGGCTCATAAACTTTTCCATAAATCTTCTTCATCTCTTTTGGATTCAGTGGTTGTTCGTAATCAGCTTCATCAAAGGTTGTTGTGTAATTTTTTGTCTTGTGTTCTGAAGTGGTTGAGGTGGATTCTTTCAAAGGGTCTTTTGAGTTTTGTGTTGACATTACTGCTTTTTCTTTTTCATGCTTCTTTATTATGATCTTTGGTTTCCTATCAAAGCTAGGTGTGAAATCCAAGGAACCCCAATCATTGTCCAATAGCTTTGTTATTTGTTCAATATGTTGTTCTTTGTCTTTTTTTTGCATGGGGCCTACTTGTGTGGTTGGTGTTAATGTTGCTAAAGGATGTTGCTAAAGGATTTTCTATGTTTTTCTCAATGTTTAAACAACTATTTGGGTTAGGTTCTACTTCAAGCATGTACACGTTGTTGTTGTAAATGTATTTCATTTTACGATGAAGAGTAGAAGACACCCCATTCATTGCATGAATCCATGCTCTTCCTAAGAGAATATTATATGAGAGATCATGTGGCATAACATGGATTGGTGTTTCCAATGTGGCCTTCCCAACTATAATAGGAAAAGTGATCACACCAATCGGTTGTTTTCCTATATTGTCAAATCCCTTAATAGATAAAGAGTCAAGTTGAATTTTTTATTTATCCACACGAAGCCTATCCAAGAGCTTTATGGTACATCATTAAGGGCTGATCCATTGTCAACAATAGTTCACTTTATTCCCATCATATTGTATTGAGCTACAATCATGAAAACATCATTTTTTTTTTGCAATTCCAAAGGGGTGAGTTCACTTTGGTGGAAAACAATGTCAGCATTTATTCCTTGGATCATGGCTTCTATGTCATTTGGCTGCACATTAGAAGGGATAGGAACTTGTTGCAAGGAATTTTGAAGCATAGTGTGCTAATTAGGTGAATTTTGAATTAGGTCCCATAGAGATATCTTTGCAGGAGTATTCTTAAGTTGTTTGAAAAGATCATACTCTTTCCCACTATGTGAAGGAAAATGAGGAGCACTAGGAAATATGGGATTAGGAAAAGGTAAGGGTGTCAGGGTTGGTTTTTTTGGTTGCGGATTGTTTCCAGTGCTGTATGTATGAGAAACGGTATTATGACTCGGCTGCTACGACACATTATTCTTAGACCTGGATAAAGGATAAGTTCAAGTTTTTTTTTAGTTTTTTGTTTGTGTGAAGGGGGGTAAAGGATGAGTTGAGGTTGAATAATATTAACATCCCTTAGTGAGGGAGAGTCTAATTTTACTTCATCATCTTCATCTAAGGGAATAATATCATTATTGTCAATGTTTTCCTCTTCTTGCACCATGATATCTTCCCTAGGAGGAGAGGTTTTAGGAGAATGAAAAACTAGATGTTCATGATATTCATAGGTTGGTTCTTCTAAAATGACTTCATCACAAGTAAGGGAGTTATCAATGGTTGGATTTTCTTGTTTATTGATAGTGGGGAGATTAGGGGAAGGCTCTATTTGATTGTCATTTTCTCTAAGGTCTCATTCTCTTGTGCCATATTATCTACCCTAGTAAGAGAGCTTGTAATATGTTCATCCATGGTTAAATTTTCTAAAGTAGCTTCATCAAAAGTAGGGGAGGCATCAAGAGAATGACAACTATGGTTTTCATTCTTACCAAATAGATCTTCCCAAATGGTAGGAGCATTAGGGAAGGAAGGGACAAGATTCGCATAACTCTTAATAGGTATATCTTCTAACACCAACCTATCCTCTTTGCATCGAGGAGGGATATTAGAAGAAAGACAATTTTGAGTGTCATGGCTATCTATGATATCAGCTTCTTTTGATAAAACATTCTCACAAGCAAGGGATGCATGGAGATAAGGCAAAGTGATGTTTAGAAATGTTTCTATAATCTCATCTTATTGTTTTCCAATACCTTCCAAAGGGGAATGAGGAGAGGGACAATCAAGACCCTCGATGCTTGTATCTTCTTTCACCAAGATACCTTTGTCACTAATAGGAGAGGTATTGAGAGAAGAATAAGTATGATTGTTATGATTGTCAACACTACCATCCTCACCAATGGGTAATGTAGTATTAATAATTGTGTCAATGGTTTGATGATTAACATGTTTCTTAATGACTTCATTGGTGTAATTTAAATTGAACTCATAAGAGGGGATGTTGTGCTTTTGCAATCCATTTTTAACCATATCAAAGCCACATCTCTTGAAAGAAAACATGTTATCATGAAAAAGTAAAGCAAGTGCAATGCAATGACCTAAAGTAATATGTTTAAATGCAATTTTTAGATGTGAAACAAGGTAATTTGCTAATTACATTATGCAACAACCTAAAATATGAAATGTTGTAAATGAAAATTTGAAATTGAGTAATGCATGAAATGAGCTAATTTAAGCTAGATCTAATGAAATGCATGTAACAAAAACTCATCCAACTGATACAGATAGTTAATGGCAGCAAACAAAAGTGCAGAAACAAGGTTTTTAGTGTTGTAAAAGGCAGTTTTAGGGGTGCACTAGGACTGATTTGCGTGGCGAATGAGTCCCAGTAGGTATTTTTTTCAAAATTTGCAAAACTTTTCAATTGATTTCTTATGCTTTTTAGTTTGTATGATGTGTATCGTAAATGAAAATGTAGTTTTTTGATGATTTCCAATGATTTGAGATGCAAAAATGCAACCTATATGCACTTTCACTAATGCAAAAATTTAGAAACCCTAGATGCAAATTAACCAATGTAAATCCTAATGAAAAGTTAATGTGAGCTAGATCTAGGATGATGATGGACTCCAAATCAGAATTATGATGTTCAAAATTTAGGTTTACCAGAATTTGAACACCACAAATGGATGCTTCACTTCCTTGTCCACATAAAATGTGGGTGTATAAGGAGAGGGATCTAATTTCACAATATTCACATTCAAGGACACCTTAGAGATCTCAACCCAATGAAGGATGTGAGAGATCTGACTATAAGGTATTCCAAGAGATGATTGAGAAAAGAAAGGGGTTCACCACCAAGTAACTTGGAAAATACAAAATGTTTGAGAACATAGTGTGATATGCAAACAAATGCTAAATGACCTAAGAAAAGCCCTAGAAATGTAAATAAAGTAGAACAGAAAAGTAAATATGTGAATGGTGTGCACCTGGAAACCTTGAAGAGACTGGAAATAGCTCTGGAATTCTAAAAATGTTGATTTTTAAGCCTGGTGGAACTCATTCACCATTTTGGGAAAATCAATCCTGATTCTAGAAAACTACACTGGATCCTGTTTTAGCCAAATGGGTATCCAAATCCATAAAAATATCTAAAAAATAGGTACAGTGGGACACATTCACCACTCTTGGTGAATGATTCCACTTTAACTTTTCTGGAAACTCATAAGTGGAATCTATAGCTCTCGGTCTGCTCAATCTATACCTCCAAGTGTCTGAATCTTAAACCCTAATTTCTAGGGTTCTAAGTGAATTTTTGTGAAGATTTTAACCTTTCCAATAGGGAGATAAATCCAACAAGTTTGAAACCTAATCTCCAATAATCTCCAAGCCTTCAAAGCACCGAGATCTACAATCACACAAAGAAAGAGAGAAAATGTTGATTGTTAGGGAATAGGGGTTTGCCTTGGTCAAACCCCGTTTACGTAATTAAACCAAAATGATGAAACAAGATAATGAATCTTGAATATGAAGTAATTCAATTAGAACCTTGCCATGATGAGGGATCTTGAATTGCTGCAACAATGGATGAAGAATCTACCGTTGAATGCCTTAGAAATAATCTTGAAAGCTATATTGATGACCTTGAAATGCTTAACTCTGGCTTGCTTGACTTGAAATCTTGAATACCTTATGAAACAATGATTTGAGAGCTTGTTTGTATAGGCAAGGCACTCAAATGGTCGCTATTTTGATCCTTAAGGCCGACATTCATCAAAATTCAAGTTAGAATTGCAATTTTCCTACTCAATTTTGAAGTACCTAAAAGGGACTCATTCACCACACTTGGTGAATAAGTCCCAACTAAGGGGAATCATTCAAAAAAGGTGGTGAATGAGTCCCACCTTGAGGTTTTTGAGGTGGGTCTCCAATATTTTAGGGTATTAAAGTGTTTTTATCGAGATATTAGTCAAATCATGCCTTGGGATGCAAAAATAAGGGGCCTAGGGGCCTATTAATGGTGATATAAAGGGTGATTAGGGATAGGGACACAAATTTCAATGTGGAAGTGTAGTTAAATACACTCTACAACATTAAAATGAAGTCCACTTAGCCTAGAAAGGCACAAGATCCAATGTGAATGTGTAAAACACATTACAACACTAGATTAAGGCCAGGTTTAATTTACAAGACTTCTAGATTAATGTGAGAATGCAATTAAATACATTTTAAAACATTGAATTAAAGGAAAAATAGGTCCATTCTAGACTTAAACGCTTAATAAAAGTCTAGAAAAGTGTGAAAGTCATTTACAATACTTTACAACACCTTTACAAGACATGTATTTTATTCAGTTTACAAGGGCCCAAGACCTAATGTGAATGTTTTATCCACATTACAACATTAAATCAAGGAAAAATTAAGCCAAAAATCACAAGGAGGGCCGAACAAGATAGAAAAGGTATAAGGGTTACTTTTTCAGTGTCTGCAGACACCATGAGAATGATACTTTCCATAGTAACTCAAAACAAGTGGCTTGTTTATGAAATGGATGTAAAATCAGCATTCTTAAATGGTCATCTTGAAGAAGAAGTTTATGTGGAACAACCACCTGGGTATGAGACTTTAGGTCAAGAAGACAAGGTTTATAAACTCAAGAAAGCTCTATATGGTCTCAAGCAAGCCCCATGGGCTTGGTAAAGCATAATTGATTCTTATCTTCTATAAAATGGATTCAATAAGTGCAGCAATCAGCCTAATTTATACACAAAGATGAATGAAAAAGGTGAAACTATGATTGTATGCTTATATGTTGATGATTTGATATTCACGGGTGACTTATCTATTGATTTGTTCAAAGGAGCTATGAAAGAGGAATTTGAAATGACTGATTTGGGTCTCATGAAATAATTTTTAAGCATTGAGGTGAATCAAAATCAAAATTGTATATTCATCTCTTAAGAAAAGTATGCTAATGATATTTTGAAAAGGTTTAATATGTTGAAATGCAAATCAGCACCAACACCAATTTTCATAAGTTTGAAGCTAAGCAAAGATGACAAAGAATCCAATGTAGATCCAACTTTATTTAAGAAATTTGTTGGTAGTCTCATGTACCTAACAACCACAAGGCTAGACATAATTTATGGTGTAAGTTTGATTTCAAGGTTCATGGAGTCTCCACAGGACTCACATTGGAAAGCAGGGAAAATAATTCTAAGATATGTGAGTGGAACAAGAAATTATGGCATTCAATATTCATGTTCAAATGAGTTCAAGCTAATAGGATACACAAATAGTTATTGTGTTGGCAGCATTGATGATAGAAAAAGCACATCTGGTTATGTTTTTCATTTTGGAATAGGGGTTGTATCACGGGCCTCGAAGAAACTTCCCATTGTTACTCTTTCTTTAGTAGAAGTAGAGCATGTAGCAGCAACAAGGGCAGAATGCCAAGCAATTTGGATGAGAAGAGTGTTGAAAGAGTTGAAGCATGAACAAGAAGATGCAACAAAGATACAATGTGACAACAAATCAGCCATAGCACTGTCCAAAAAATTTGTCTTTCACAAGAGAAGAAAACATATTGACACTAGATATCATTTCATTAGAGAATTAATTAACAATGGAGAGATCTTTTTGGAATTTTGCATACCTCTCAAGATCAATTTGTTGATATTTTCACTAAACCATTAGGAAAATATGTATTTGAATATTTTGAGAAGTTGTGTTGGGTGTTTATGTTGAAGACATATGCTCCAGAAATTTTAGAACTATAAGTGAAGATAGATGCGTCAAAAATTTCAAAACTGTAAGTAAAGACAGATGCGCTAGAAATTTCAAAACTGTAAATGAAGACAGGTGCACCAAAAATTTTAGAGCCAAAAATAAAGATGGATGCTTCAGAGATTTTGAGAAGAATTTCAGCTAGTTGTGATTAAGGGGGAGTGTTGGAGTTTAATCCCAACCACTGCATTTATTCCTCCTCTGAATGTTTTTCCAGTAATCATTTCTCTTTCCATTCTCTCACATGCATATAGGATTGCTTTCTAAGATTTGTATTTAATGCAAAATATTCACATTCAAACTTTCCTTGTTGGTTGTTAAATCAGCATTTAATTGTAATTAATGTTTTGGGTTTTCCCTTCATTGTTGGGCTCTTTCGTAGCTTATGCAAGAATCTTTGTATTGTCTTTTTGTGGGTGAAAAAGAACTAAAAAAAAAGAATGAATAGAAGGTAATTAGGAAGGCAGAAAAGAATAGGAATGTAAGATTTTTGTACAAATAGCATGAACAATCACAGAACAGGGAACTTTCATTTTGTTTTTCTAGGCATAGAAGAGCAATAGCTCTGCCATTGCACAATCAATTTTTTTGTACAAATTTGGTTACTAATACAAAGAGTTATTTGCAATTCATCCCCTGCTCTTCTCTCTGTTTTGTTTTTTTTTTTTTTACTCTGCCTCTATCCAACACTTAGAATCTTTAGTAGGGTTAACATGATCAAATATAATGACCAATTATATTTGAGGTCGAAGAAAACCAGTGATTAGCTTGCATAGTGGTGCATTGTGTAGGATCAACACCAAGAAATAGACTTTAACACTAAGAGTGTTGGCAGGGGGTTTACTAGAGGTTCATCAAATTCAAAAATGGCTTCAATTTTTTTTAGCATAATTTGTATAGAAAATTGTGCATTTCTGCCATGCTTATACATGTTTATTTTTATAACCCAAAACACATATGAGTAATAAGTCGAGGACACATTATTTATAGGAGCCATTTATACATTTGCTAATGAAGAAATGTCATTTATGTTGAATTTTATAGTTGTGTAGATGAACTTGATGGTCTTGAAGAGTGAGTTGGTAGAATACATATGATGAGAATTTCATTCTACCAAGGAAACTTTGACCTTGGTAATTGTTTGATAAATCACCTGACATAAGGATTCAAAATAAAATATGAAAGAAAGATATCTTGATGGTAACTTGTGAGCCTTTAAAAGTTCAAGAATAGTAAGGGACACCTATTCGTGTTGTAGACACTGAAAAATGTCCTAAGCCTGCGAGCATCATTTTTCTTGGTCTTCGTCATTCGATAATTGAATAATTTTAATTATTCAATTATGTTCTTATTCCTCTATTAATTAGATTAAAAAAATTATTTAATTAATTCACTTTCTATTTTTTATTCTATCTTGATTGATTAAATAATTTAATTGTGTCACTAATGTACCCCCTTTTCTTCTATAATTAAATAAATCATCAATTATTTAATTATTTCTCTATAGTAAGATAATAATTATTATTTGACCCTTTATTCTTCCATGATTAAATAATTGTTGAAATTATTTAATCCCTCTCCAATTTCCATCCTCACATTTAATTAAATTGAATAAATTTAATTAAATGCTCCATCATTTATTTCCTCCAAATAAATAATTTGAATAAATTATTTATTTGCCACTTGTCCATTTTCCTCCATTTTCGAATAAATAATTTAAAATAAATTATTTATCCCTCCATTTTGGTCAAAGATACCCTATCATTATTTCATGTCATAGCCTGCATGTATGTCATATCTTGCATGTCTTTCATAGCCTACATGTCTTTCATAGCCTGCATGTCTGTCATAGCCGTTGAGTGTCATAGTTGTCGGCGTCATAGGTTTTCCATGCTTGGCATATTTTTGGTGCATCAATTCTGGACCATTGATCTTGGCATCTTTTATGAGACTCAATATCAACCATCAATTTCATAACCTCCCTCTCATGCATTATCAACCATTGATCTTGGAATCTTTCTAGAGGATTAATCTTAGTCATCCATTCAAAAGGTTATCTATAAAAGCAGCCTTCCCCCTCCACTTTGGCCTTAACAACTAATCTTCTCCAACTTTCTACTCACTATTTTTTAGGTATTTGCATATCTGAAGCAACAAATTTGAGGGAAAAGATTGCAAAAAGGAGAAATAGGAGAGCAAGGGAAGTGAATCAACCATAATGGGGAGTATTTTGCTTCATGCTTTTCATTTCTAGTTCTCTCTATTATTTTGTATTCTCTTGTTGATGTGGTTTATTGGTCTAGAGGTGTTAGCTGTCACTATTCTAGGCTAGAAATTAGGAACCCCATCTTACATTGGTGAACTTGATACGAATCTTACAATTTTGCAAAGAAATCCATTTTTTTTCTTGTTTGTTTTTGTTGTTTTGCAGGTTACAGCCAAGAATTCGCACAAAATCCCATCATCTTATTTTGAGTATAGAAAAATGGGCACACAAAATCTTAAAAAACTATTATCTAGGTTTTGTAGGCCTCACTTTTAGCTTTCTAAAACTTCAAACAGTTTAAAATTGTGATATGTTTTGAGAAAGCTATGGTTGTTTTAGTTCTCACAATTTTGTAAGATTTAGTTGTTAAGGCCCAAATTTTCTTTTGTTTATAACACTTTTGTTGTGCATGATTTTGGTAAAAAAAATCTGGGTTTTGAAGGTCTATGTCTTAGCTTTCCATAGATTTTTACATTTTAAAATTTTGTTTATTTTTGAGAAAGTTATCACTATTTTAGTTTTTTTTTTAATTCAAGTTTTTTTTTGGTTTACTAATCTTCTATTTGCAGCATGTGACTTTAGGTTGGGACTCCCAAAATTGCTTCTTGGAGCAGCAAAAAAAAAATTGAGTCCTTTAGTTTTTAGTTTTATTTGAGTTTTAGTTTAGTTAAAATATTTGCTTTCATTTTTAGTTTAGTTCTTAGATTTTGGTTTTGGTTTGGTGCTAACCCCTTTTTGGTGCTAACTTGGAGTTTGTGTAGCCTTTTCATTGGTCCAAAAATTTTCTTTTGAGACTACTAACAAGTGGTTTTATAGGTTCAAACGTCCAAGAATTACATTTTGAAACCACTTTGATTGTTTTTAGATTAGAAAACATATTGTTTTGGTTCTCTAAAATGAATGATTTTCTTTCTCACATAGCTTTAATTAGAGGGTAAAGAACACAATGTCTTAGTGTTTGAGGGTGGTAGGTATTATGCACTCACCTTGTGCAAACTTAGTGATCAGAAAGCCAAACCCATCTGATTTTTTTTTTACCCATTAGAGGGCCTGCCTTAGTGGGTAAAAGTACTCACCCTAAGGGAATGACCCAAGTGGTAACGAGCTACAGCCAAGTCCTTCCGAACCACTATATAAATTTGTGGCTTCAAAGAAAGTTCGCAGTCAACAGGATAGTACATGATAGTTCTACTCTAGTATCTTTATGTTATGAGAAACCCTTGTTCTAAGGGTTGGGAGACCTCTTGAGGGAGTTTATCAGCATATCCCCTAAACTATATGCCCTTACTAGACACCTTTTGCTTTTAGAAGCCTAGCCATTTTCGGCTATTGCTTGGTATGGTGCAGGGTATAGTAACATGCCCAAAGTTACTCACTATTGACTCCCTTGAGTAGAGATAGTAGTTCTCGAGAAGTAACTACCCAGGAATCTGAAGTTGGTGTGCCCATAGAAGTGAGTGTCATGGAGGGGAGCTAGTGCCACCAAACTTCTAAGCTATCCACTCTCGAGAAGGAGAGGTGTTCAACAACAATCTGGGGTATTTCAATGGGCCTATACCAAGTATACAAACCCTTTCCTACTAGGATTATTCTTGTTTTATTATTACAATTTCATATCAAAATATTCCTAAACAAAGTGTTTGATACATTCTACTATGTTTTCCAATCATACTTCATCATAAATAGTCAAAAACTTGGATCAAAACCACTAAAAAAACTAAAAGTTTCAAAACAACATTCTAGAAAATCACGACTGCCAAATACAAAACCACAACTGCCTAATTACCAAAACTTCATAAAATCCTTTCCAAAACTGGACCAATTCATCATAATAGTGATATTGACTTCCAAACCAGAGATTTGCAATATTTACTAGTTCATTTTAGGCATTCCCATTAGAAATACATTGCATTATAAGTTGCATTCCTCAATCCTTTGCATTGCAAAAATTAGACTTTGATCCTTAGGTTGCATCTAAACCTTCAAATTTTGAACATAGGGAGACCTTTGAGCTTTTGAAAATTCTTGGTTACTTATTCTACTTGTCATTGACCATTGTCCTTGTCATTTGTCTTGTCATTGTCACTTTGTCAAGTTGAGTCTTGGTCTTGTCTCTTGGTCTTGGTTGTCCTCTTATGGTCAATGACATTTGGAATTTGTTGCCTTGGATTTACATTAGGTTGAGTTCCACCCTTTGTTTAAAATTTTAGGGTTCCTTTGCATTAGATCACCCTCATTTAGACTACCCTTCCTTAGATTTCACCTTACCCCTTATTCAAAAAATACAAAAAAAATAGCTCACTTTACCTTAGTATCATATCAATCCCTCATTATCCTTGTATTTTCATACCCCAAAATACAAAAAAAAACATAGATTAATCTCATTATCATCATAATCTTGCATTAGTATCCTTTAGTCACTTTATCACTCACTTTGACCATCAATCAATCTTGTAGTGTCCTTTAGCATCCATTATCCCCTATCTTTGAGGCATTGTCATCCTTGCATTATCATCCTTGCATTAGCACCCTTGCATTTTCATATCCAAAAATCCAAAAAATCCAAAAACATAGTATAGTTCATTACCATCTTGCATTATCCCCCAACTTGCAAAGGTCTCACATGGTTGAAACAAGATCCAAAGCCAAATGAAGGGACATGGATTTCCTAAGTGACCCTTTTCCTGATTATGTCATAGATTCAAATCAATCTACACCCCACAACAACACATCACAAAAAGACCAAAGTGACCCTTGGGAAGACCTAAACTTTGAAGTATCCAACAAATAATTGACCCCTCAAGAGATTGAAAGAGCCTATAAAGATCCAAGACTTTTAAGCATAGTTGACCAACTCATTATTGCCAATCCAAACAAATTTTTTGATGCACTAACCAAAAAGGGTGCCAAATTACCTCAAGGTTATGGCGTATCAACCATCATAGAAAAAGGAATTGAAAATCCATTTGGCATGCCTTCATCACAACAAATGGTAAATATACCCCTTGGGACAACTACACACATGACCACTAGGTAACACTACAACACACATTACAAACATCCCAACTCATTCCACTACACAAGGTCCAACTTTCAATTTGGTAGTTCCTCAAACACCATGGGTAAGACTTTCGTGAATCCTCTCTTTCAAAACACAAATCAAGGGTCCACATCACAAGGTCCCACACCTTTGATTCAAAGTCACATACCCTTGAACCAAAATGCAAACCAAAGTTCCATACCCACATCCCAAAACACAAACCAAGGGCCCTCATTCCAATTCCAAAGTGCACCTTCATTAAATCAACCTCCACCAAATAACCCTAGAAAGGTGCACATTATCTCACAAAAGACCCCAAGTCAAAACCACAACCAAGGGTCTACTACAAACCAAGGGTATATTCCACTACTTCAAAATACAAACCAAGGATGCCTTCCATCATTCCAAAACTCCACTCAAGGGCCAACACCATCACCTCAAAATGTCAATCAAGGGAACATTCCTTCGTGCATCAAAATTTCAACCAAGGGAACATTCCCTCACATCAAAACATCAATCAAGGACCCACACCTTCATATCAAAATTTAAATCAAGGTCATATACCCTCATTTGCAAACCAAGGATTCAATTTTCAAAATCAAAACATGAATCAAGGGTCCATACCTCAATTCCAAAATGCCATACCAAATATGAACATGACCTTTGGGACCAACCTAAACACTAATCTCATTCCAAATCAAAAGAACCCACACCCATATAACAATCAAGGTCTCATATCACAAAAAATCAATCAAAATCCAAACACAACACATGACCTCAATGGCAACATTATTGCATCACATCAAAACAATGTGACATCATCTCTTGTTGCACAGCCTTTGAGGAGATTATTAGAAAGGTGTACTTATTGAGAAAGGTCTTATTTCTAGAGGAATGGTCAAGATAAACAAAGACACTTTGAAACCTAACAATAACAAAGGAATATATTGGTCCTGAAATAAAAATATCACAAATGACAAAGTTGTTGATGCCAAACTGATAACCAAAGGACCAATCATTCAACTTAAAGGCCCCTCTTCATCAAACATACCCAATGCACTAAATACCCAAATGCCAAGTCAAAACCAAATGTTGAATGCTATCCAGAACAACCAACAATGAAGAGGTCCTCCCTGTGCTAAGAGAACGTACACCTCCTTGGGTGAACCTATCGAATTAGTCCTCAAACGACTTTTGCAATCCAATGTCATCACACTGTGAGACATCAAGAGTTATGAACCTTCTTTCATCAAACCTGATTGGTGGAAAGATGACGAATACTATGAATATCATTGCACAAAAGGACACAAGAAATCTAAATGATGGACAATCATGAACATCATTCAAGACCTTATTGAGGATCAAACCATTTCAATTGATAATCCACAAGGAAAAGCCAATGTTGATCATACAATATTCAAGACCCCTTTGCAAGACCATGATAAAGGAAAAGCCTTCAGTTTAGGGAACAACAACAATGCCAATTATGCAGTTGCCAAGCATGATTATAGCACCATCATTCTTAATGTGGCACCTCTTGATGATCGCATTTCCACCATCACTATAAACAATCCAAAATTAGACTATGTTGTTGCTACCCAAAGAACCAAGATAACCATTCCAGGTCCATCCGCAAGTCCTTAGCCAAAGGGAGAATATAACCTCTTAGAGCAGCTAGGGAAAACTCCAGCACAAATTTATATCTTGGAACTCCTTCGCATTTCACTATAGCACATAGTGATCCTTGATAAAGCCCTACAAGAAGCCTCTATTCCCACAAATCTACATGTTAATGAATTTCAGGCCATGTTCAGATACTTCGCTATGCCACACCATGTCACTTTCTCTGAACAAGACTTTTCAGCACCAAGATTTGACCATAATAGTCCTCTGCATTTAGAAGCATGCGTTAACACACAAGATCAAATGATTCTTAGTAGACAATGGAGCAGGTCTAAATTTTTTCTTGCTAAAATTAGTGAAGGCATTGGGATACTCTACAAATTGCATTGATCAAACCAAGAAAATCATAATCAAAAGGCGTAATTTCAATCCCAGTGAAGGTTGGCCTAGCCATACAGGACACGGTATTTCATGTCTTGGATCTTGATTTACATTATAATCTCCTCCTTGGCCGCCCATGGATTTATGCCATGAGGTCTATTACATCCACATACCATCAATGCCTCAAGTTCCCACATAACGGCACTTAAATCACTATTCTAGGTGACCTTGATCCTTTCCAATATTGTTCCAATCTCAAAGGATTTGTTGAGCATCAAGTTCCCATCAATCAAGATGCCTCATCTTCCACTTCATCCGCCACTCCATCCCACTACATTGATCCATCCACCCTTGTCAAATCATCCAACTCATTCATTACACCTTCCACGCCTAAAATCTAGATCCAAGATAAAGGATAAGGAGAGTAATATGAAGAGTCTCTTTTTCATTGGAAAGCTACCTAAGTCACCAAATTCATATGGAAAACCACATCCTATACAGTCCAAAGTTGTCATTCACAATCCTCCTACCACCTTCACTAGATGGGGGGAACTTGCTAAGGAGTCTCTAGATGACCACATTCTTACATGGTTGTACAAAGAAGAAGAGGATATTGAAACTAAGAAATTGTCAATTGAATAGTATCCAAAAGGGTTCCAGATAATGAAATGATATGGATATGATGGATGCAATGGCCTTGGTTTGAACAAGCAGGGAATGTTGGAACCTTTACAACCTCCTAAGCTAATAAGTCATCAAGGGCTAGGGTTTGTTCCAATAAAAGTGATTATCTGAGGTATTGGGTCACCCTCAAGTGAAGTTGCTAGTGCTTCAGATGATAGCGAGACACATGAAAACCCTTGGGATTATGATGTTTATTCCAATGAGTATGAATGGGACTCCTTATCCTCCACCACCTTCATGGACCTTGATAAACTATTTGGGGAATTTGACCAAATGCTTACCTTTGACTCTTCACAAAATCCATCAATTACCCATCTGAGAATTGTTATGCCTTGCATAACCACCCCATTTTGTTTGGAACAAATTGGGTCCACCCTTTTTCTTTTGTTTTCATCGGTTTGGTTGTTTGGTTCAGGCCTAGGAGTTCCTTTGTTTTCCTCCTAAGTCTACCTTTGTTCTATCGGAACTAGGTCCGAAGTCAAATCAGAACATGGAACCCTGTCAATGTTTCTCATTTGGTTTTCATCCCGACTCTGACTCCGCCTTCCTTTGTTCCATCTTCGTTGGTCATTTTTCCTTTGGTCTTTTTGTGTTTCTGTGCCTAATTATTTTCCTCTCTTCCTTCAGCATTTTCGGTTTTTGATCCAGTGGACATGGAACCAAGACTGAATGAAAACTCAGGAAGTTTTCAAAGTTCCAGGTTTGGATTTCATTCCAGTCCCGACTCCGTCGACTTTGTTCTTCTTTTTCTTTGTCCCCATGTTTTTTGTCATGGGGTGCTTTTTTTTTTCCTTTCTTTTTTCCTCCTCGTCCTCTTCTTTGTCTTTTTTGAGTTTTTTCAGAGGCAAGATCGGGACGGAATCCGAACCTGAAACTTTTGGAAAGTTTCAAGGTTAGATTTGGCCTCGGTCCCGGTTCCGCCAGGTTCGTTTGTTTTTCCTTTTTTGTTCCGATTGATTGGTCGTGGGGTGCTTTTCTTCCCTTCCCTTTTTTCTTTTCATCCTTTTTTTACGTCTCATTATCTGTTGTCGAAGGTGGTATCGGAATGGAATCCAAGTCTGAAACTTGGAAAGTTTCAGGGTCAGATTTGGTTCTAGTCCCACCCCCATCATGGTCCGTCCAGGATCATTTTCTGCCCTGACCCCGATTGTGTTTGATCCCGGGTTTCGTTATCTTTTACAGACGCGGAACCAGAATGGGGTGATGAATGTGAAATTTGTGAATAGTTTGGGTTTGGTTCACGTTCCGACCCCGGTCCCGGTCCCGGTCCCAGTTTCATCTTGGCTCCGCCTCCGCCAGTTTTAGAGAAGGAGGTGTGTCTCTGGTTCAAATTTGGTTCCACCTCTACCAGAGTCGAGTTTTTTTTTTTTTTGCGAAGTATAATAAAGTGAGAGATGTGTGATAGGTAAGTTTGAAGGTGATATTTGTATGGTTTGAAGAACTAATGAAAGCATTGTTTTGTACGATTAAAGCATGCCTAGAGCATCTGATGTTGTCTCTCCACTTGGAAAGAAATCACATCAACCCTTGTGCACAACGTTAGCATCGGGGAGAGCTCATGCCGACAAATGGAAGTCTCAGCGAAAGGTGATGCCTTCAGCATAAAGTCTGGCTGAAGGGGTGAAGTTTCTACATAAGGGAGTGGCTTTGGGGTAATGTCTCACTAACAGGGTGGAGTCTCCCCGAAATGGTCTGAGCTTGCCAGTAGAAGAAGGGTTTGGTGTAGTGTCTTGCCGACCCGATAGGGTCTCGCCGAAACAAAATGGCCTCAAGAAGATGTCCCGCCCACCTGGTATGGTCTTGCTGATGGTTTTAAACCTTCGGTGTGACTAATGAAACCCGCCATGAGGTCTTACCGAGAGAATAAATTCTTGCCGATAGCGATGGATTTGCCAATAGGAAAGGATATTGGTATGACTCTTAGCACCCGCTATGATCTCCTGCCGAATGAACAATGTCTTGCCGATAGTGAATGAGTCTATTGTGGACTTCGGTGAGACCTCTCTCTGAGAGCGATTGTCTTGTTGACAATTTTAGGATATCGATATAACCCTGGCCGCTCACTATGAGGTCTCACCGACAGTGGTAAGCTATGTTGATCGCTACTATGGAGTATAAGCACATCGGAGAGACACGGCCAGTGTCTCACCGAAATGCGATTCTGTTTGAATGACCTTTGACCACCTAAGAATCTTGTGTGGCATGTGATCAACCAATCAGAGGGAGCTAAAGGGGTGAGCTAGTGACAGTTTGGTTGATTGACTATTCTTGTGGAAGATCAACAGAGCATAAACGGCATGGACTCATTCTGAGATCAAAAGTGATGGAACAGCTCGGTGAGCAATGGTGTGGAGATCCAATGGGAAAATATGATGCCGCTTCCAGAAGAGGTCAACTTGTAGAAAGATCTGGAGTGGAAAGAAAGCCAAAAGGAAGAAGAAACCACGAGTCTCAGGGACAGCTGTGGTGTCTACTAGAAAAGGTAGATATACATTAATGATAGTACTCCAAGGCATTCAAAGCAGCTCTGATGGAAGTTTGAGGGTGGAAACAAAGGCCAGAAGTTAATGCATTATTCCAAAAGATCTAGAGGCCATTCTTGGAGTGATCTTTCATCGACATGGACATGGGGATGCACATTGAATGCAACATTAACATTGTTCCAAAAGATCTGAGGGTCAACTCTGCTACAAATCGACATACATTGTAAACCCTAAAATGAGGCTGATATTTTGTAAAAACCCTAAGAGAGGGGCCGACCCTTTTTTTTTGGCACGTTCTGTATATATGGCATTTTTGCCTCTTTGTAAAAAAGGAGTTTTAATTTTAAGAGAATAGAGTAGAGAGGATAGATAGAGATTTCAGGGACAAGCATTTTTTTTTAGCAGTAGGGATTTTCTAAAACATAGATAAGACAAAACTACATCTATTTCTTTGTAATCTAAGCTTCTTTTGGTTTTCTTAGTTAGGAGTTAGATTTAGCATAGATAGTGATGTATCTTTCAATTTTTCTTAGTGTAGATGGAGATAATCTGAAGACATAGGTTTTATGTGCACAGGTGACTGTGCTAGATTTGTAAATGTTGTTTATTTGTTTCACCAACAATAGAAGTAGCCAGATTTAAATCTACTTCATATTGTGCTCCAGAATGGTATTTATCTTGGGATTAATCATTTGATTTGAAAATATTTCAAGGAATGAAGTTTTATTTTATGTTTTGTTTAAATAGTGATTTGCAATCTGCTGTTGAAGTTAGCACTGTGAATGAATGAAACTGTGTTAATCACAAGTTAATTTTCTTCTCAAGTTTTGGTTAGCAATTCCTTGAAAGGTAACAAGTCTAGTTAAGTTGGGTGAATTATTACTCTCTTCAGTTCCAAAGCTTTGATCTATCTTTTTTTTTCTTTAAAAACCCCAGTTAAAGTAGGTTTAAATTTATGTTTTATCTAAGAACAAACTAGAAGCTCAACACCAGTAGGCCCCTTGAACATTATAGTTACATCAACCATTGAGTGAAATCAGCATAGTCGTGAACTGATTAACAGGACCTTGGGAGTTAGGTATCCATGTGTTATCTTTCTCTTTCAGGAGAAACATAATAGCAATATTCTGTTTGCATGTTGCTATGCCTTTTGGACCATCAACAGGAACTGGCGCTAAAAGGAGGGCCAAAGGAGCACACTGGATAATTTTGGGTTTTCTTCATCAGAGAGGGCCCATAGAGTTCTTCGATCAACTAAAAACCCACCACCTTTGATAGAACTCAAGACCCCAATAAAACACAAGATTCACAAGACTGGGGCAACCATCATACCACCCTTATCAGCTCCACTCACTCCACTAGGCTTTTCACCAATACCCTAGTGGATACATATCAATCCATCACCAAATCCATCTCAAGTGTCATCACAGCTGGCTCAGCCTATCCAACAGTTGGCTCAACCCCCAACACCGCCACCAATGGCTTACTTCGTTAATAACCCTTCACCATTGGGGACTATCCTTGGAGGTATACATGATCTCCCAAAGAACCTAGAGAGGTTCTGTCCTAAGTCAATGCATGGGGAGTCAAGAAGTGCCGAAGAACATATACATGAATTTAAGGATGCCTATACCCATGCTCAGATGGCTCATCAAGATGTTGTGTGCAGATTGTTCCCCTATTCCTGGGGAGACATGGCATATAACTGGTACCTGAACTTACCCCCAAGGATCGGTTCAAGGTTGGATGGATTTGGAAAACACTTTTGTCAATCAGTTTAGGGTTTACGTAGACCCTGCCATCCTTTACCACCAGTTTGCTACCATAAGAAAAGGACATCATGAACCACTCCCCCTATTCAACACCAGGTTCCAGAGAATGTACCGAAGGTTGCAAGATCCTTACTTAGTGGCTAAGAAAATTTCCATCTTGGCATACTTAAGGGTTGTGGACCCTTTGATTGGCTTATTCTTGAAAAGGACCTATAATGCTAACAAAAATGACTCTTTGGCTAAGGTATATCATCTCACCATTCAGTTGCAACAACAAATCAGTCTATAATCTGGGAGTCTAGGAGGAGTTCTCCCTCCTTTAGGATACCCAATGCCCAATCAACCCCCTCTATTCAATACGGTCTCAGGGATGTCCCATTCCCAATATAGACCCATGTCTGAATTCCAAGCTTCACCTCCCATGCCATTTTTTAATAATGATCCCCAAGATTCCTCCCAGCAAAATCAAAATTACCAAAATCAAGCTGGAAGATCAAGTTCAGTTAATCAATCTTTTGGTGGGAAGAATGTAGAAAATGAAAAGACTCTCCAACTGACCAATGAGATGGAGACTCTCAAAAAGACACTATCCCAGATGTCTAATGACATGGATCAACATAGGAAGAGTCCCCCTCCCAACCAGAACCAAGGTTTTCAGAGTTAGGGGGGATATTCTAATCAGGGTGGTTATCCAAACCAAAATCCCAATCAGAACTACAGTGCCAACTAGAACGTCAATAGGAATTTCCAGAACCAAAACTCCTCAAATCAAAACTATCAAAATCATAGTAGAGGATACAATCAGAGGTCTAACAACAATAGGTCGTGGAATACTGGACCCAATAACGGAGGAGTTTCTCACAATTATCAAGTGGGAGACGAAAGGCTACACACTGCCAATGTGGTAGACCTCCACCTTATGACTAATTGGTGTAGACTACATGATACACCGATTCTTTCTGAGGTAAATTTCCCATAGACGGAAAAAATGGTCAAGATAGCTCAAGTTGATGCTCCATTCCAGGGTGCATCTAACAGATTTGTTGCATCATTGAATACGGCCCTGGCATATGATATCTTTGAGGAAGAGCTGCCATTTCCCAACTAGGAAGAAAATGAAGCAGTAGAAGAGGTGTATGATTCCCAAGCCTTCCAAACCAAGGGAGGTCATTTCCTTAGAAATTAGAATAGAGGGCCATTCATGACCTCTGCCCCTCCTAATAGCATGGTCCCACCAAATCAAAATGCGGATAATAATCCACCACCACCAAAGGGGCCATTAGATTCTCAGAACTAGGGTAATTCATCTTCAATTCCTAAATATCAGGTTAGGAAGGATTCAGAATTTGATTTCATTATAGTAATGCAAAGGTAGAAGACTTCAATGTCTTTCTTTGATGTTTTGAAATGGTGCCCGGCTCAAAAGGAAATCCTGTTGCAAGCCTTGGGGGAAGAAAATAGGTCAAAAGGAAGAAAAAAGGTGACTCTTGCTAATGAGATGAATGCATCTCAATATAAAGGTAAGACTGGCACTCCACCTTTCTTGCTAAGTTTGAGAATTTTTGGAAAGAATTTACATAACTGTCTACTAGATTCTAGGCATCGGGGAATATCATGCCATTTTCCATTTGCAAGAAGTTAGGTCTGATCCCACTCCAAACAAATAAAAAGGTTATCCAGTTGGACAAAAAAGAAGTTAATGTGGTGGGAGAGCTAAAAAATATCCATGTACAGATTGGATTTGATCCAAGGATCCAAACTTATGTGGATATCCAAGTCGCAGATATCCCAGAAACCTATGGGATGCTCTTAAGCAGAGACCTAATGAAGTGTCTAGGTGGATATTTGTCTTTGGATTTTTCACACATGTGGCTGCCCTGGCAAGGGATAGCAACCTAGATCAGAATTGAAAGTGAGCCCAGGCTCAAACACATGATTACTGAGTATGACTCCCCCAATGAAGTGGCCTATTTCAAAATTGAGATAGGAGTTTATAAGTAGGAGGAGATCATGAATTTTTTAGTACTTCATTATGATGACTCGCCCCTCTTAGAGCAAAATGACCCAATGATTACTATTAATTAGCGAGTTCTAATAATGAAATTACAGTAGGATAGGCTAGTACTGGGGGAGGAGGTTGATATGTGCAGTCTCCTGCTTCCTAACTAGTGTAGGGTTCATTACCAGAATCATTCAGATTTAACTTGCAAATCATGTGTAGATATCTTGAAACACGTCTCCTTAGTAGAAGAAACTAGTGGGTGTCAACCCCAGGCCCCTATCAATGAGTTTCCTTTTCAAGCAAAGGATGCAACCATCCTTACGAGGGCTGACTCTTCTCAGAGGGAATCATCTTCACAGCCCAAACATACTCACGTTTTGTGTTATGAAGAGCAACTAGGGATTGAGGAATCTTAGCCTTTGCCAATTGCACCTACCCTAAAAATGCATCCAACGCCCAGAGGATTGGTGGCAAAGGTACTAAACCATGACCTAACTCAAGAGGAGGTTCAGGAATCACTTCTTACGAAAATTTTCAATCTAGGGGAGTCTTCTAATGAACTGTGCCCCCGATCACTTTCAAATATTGATGATCAGCACCAGTCTGAGCCATCATATACTTCTACCAAATGAAAGAATATAGGCCAGAAAAAGAAAGAGACCCCAACCCCAGATCAATCATGGAGTCTAAAATTTGATGGCTCTAAGTCCAAATTAGGAAGTGGGGCAGGGGTGGAATTAACCAATCCAAAGGGGAAGACTTTCTTTGCTACCTACAGGTTGCAGTTTGATTGCACAAACGTGGCAGAGTACGAAGCACTTGCTAGGGGCTTAATGTTTTCCCATAGAAAGAAGGTCACATCTCTTATGGTGATGGGGGACTCTGAAGTCATCATCAAGTAGGTTTGTAGCTAATACACTTGTCATAATAAAAGATTGGTTGCTTACAGAAATAGAGTTTGGAATCTGATCGAGGACTTTGACGCTTTCAGAATTACTCTGATTCCTAGGGAGAAAAATTAGATTGCAGATGCTTTGGTATTTTCTACTAGTACTTTGGAGCCTATGCAGGACTCCAAATTGAAAATATTTTCAGTTGAGCTAGTTTCAATCCCAGTAGTCCTTGATAATGTTCACAATTTTCAAGTCTTTGAGGATGACCAACATATACTTGCCTTCATGGCAAGTTCAGACGTCTTTGAAGGATAGATCGTAGATGAAACGAATAGAGATCAGAGGGAATGGGACCCTAAAGGTTGTGATTCAAAAGGAGTAATGAATTTAAAGAGTAACAACATCCCTAAGGGGATGGTAGCCTTAGAAAGGATATTTGACTCTGATCCTCAGGCTCGAGAGAGAGTGCCCATGCAAAGTGAAGGAAGGAAGTACAAATCTACTAATTTGGTTGATTCGGGTCCCAAAAGAAGTGTCCTTATAAGTAAGACCTACCCCGAGGATATCAAAAATGAGATAATTAAGGTGTTGAAAAAAGATATTATAGCAATTTCCTAGGGCTATGAAGATTTGAAGACTTTTGACACCTTTGTGATCACACACACAATACCACTGAAATCAAAAGCCAATCCCTTTCGTCAAAAATAGCACCAGATCAATGATTTGATTGAACCCTTGATACTGAAAGAAGTGCAAAAACTTTTATCAGCAAGAAATCATCTTCCCAGTAAGGCACTCCACGTGGGTTGCCAATCTAGTTCCAGTGCGTAAGAAAAGTGGGGAGATCAGGTTGTGTGTTGACTTCAAAAACCTTAACAAAGCCTCAGAGAAGGATAACTATCCACTTCCTTATCTTGATGAGGTGTTACAAACTGTTAATGGATCCTAGATGATGTCATTTTTGGATGGCTATTATGGGTATAACCAAGTGCTAGTCAACCAAGAAGACGGGATGAAGACTACCTTCACTACAAAATGGGGGACATTTGCCTATCAATGCATGTCATTTGGCCTCATTAATGCTGGAGCTACCTTTCAGTGTGCAATGGATGTGACTTTTAAGGATTTGATAGGTAAATGTATTATTATATATGTGGATGACTTAACAATTTTCTCTAAGAAGAGAGAGGATCATGCTGCTGATTTAGCCAAGATCCTTAAAAGATGTATCAGCTATGGAGTATCTCTTAACCCCAAGAAGTGTGTCTTTGGAGTTTCTGAAGGGAAACTGTTAGGGCATGTGATATCAGAAAATGGAATATCCATAGATCCTGATAGAGTTGAAGCTATTTTGAAATTGACGATGCCAGGCAGTAAAAAGGAAATAAGGTCCTTCTTTGGGAAGATTAACTTTGTAAGGAAGTTTATAACAGGGTTTGTAGAAATTGTCAAACCCCTCAACGAGATGATGAAGAAAGATGGTAAGATTGAATGGAGCAATGAGGCTAGATCTGCATTTTTGCAAATTAAGTAATCAATATCTGAGGTACCAGTCTTGACCAGCCCACATTACCTAAAGCCCTTTTACATTTATTCATTTGCATCTGATCATTCATGTGCATCAGTCCTAACACAACGAAGAGGTGAAGGAGATAAAAGGCCAATTGCCTTCATGAGCTCGCCATTCAAGAATGCATAAGTCAAGTACCCATCCTTGGAAAAATAGGCCTTTGCATTGGTACGAGCAATGAAAAAATTTAGGCATTACATTCTGAGAAGACAAGTTATTGCTATATTGCCTAATCCAGCGAGTAAGTCTCTCCTTATGCAAAGTGAATTAGGGGAGAGGAGAGGGAAATGGATGGCTATCCTACAAGAGTATGATTTAGAAATCCATCCAATGAAACTAGTCCGAGGACAAGGTTTATCAAAGGCCATGGTAGATATTGACAAGAACATCACCTGTCAACAATATACGGTGCATTCATTTACCAAGGACCCATGGTACACTAACTTGATCTTCTTCCTTCTCAATAACAAATGCCCAGATGGGATGAATGCTACCCAGAGAAGGGAACTGAGGATGAAAAGTGCTCAATACATTCTCAAAGGAGGGACTCTTTACCGGAGAAATTATGAGGGGGTGTACCTATGATGTCTGGTTTAGCAAGAAGCCAAACATGCTACGACTGAATTTCATGGTAGGCATGGCACAGGACACAGATCAATAGATTCTTTGGCCCATCAAATCCTTAGGTCAGAATATTATTGGCCCCATGTGTTCAGGGATGTGCATCAACACATCAAGACATGTCATACATGTCAAACTTCTATATCAAAGGAGCGTAATTCAGCAATGCCTTTACAACCAGTATATGAGATGAGACCATTTGCCCAATGGGCGCTAGATTTTGTTGGGGTTATCAATCCTAATTCTTCTATGGGACACAAGTTCATCCTAACTACTACGGATTATTGCACCTGTTGGACTGAGGCACAACCATGCAAGAACAACACCACTGAGGTGGTTATCAAATTTTTTATTGAGAATATTCTTACCAGGTTTGGAGTGTCATTCACCCTAGTATGTGACAATAGCCCTACCTTTTCATCTATTGAATTTATACAATGGGCTTATGAACATAGAATTATCTTGAAGTATTCCTCTAATTACTATCCTCAGGGAAATGGTGTAGCGGAATCTACTAACAAGAATCTGTTAGAAGTGATAAATAAGTTACTTGAAAGTAATCCTAGGGACTGGCATACCCAATTAAGATTTTCCTTATGGGCAGATTGCACCCATATTAAAGTTGCCCTAAGAAGTTCCCCTTTCAAGTTAGTCTATGGCCAGGATCCTATTTTCCCCATACACTTACAGATACTTGTTCTTAAGTTCATGCAGGATTTTTATACAAGGGATAGCCGGATTGAGGTGTGACTAAGCAACCTTTTGAATATGGAAGAACAGAGAGACGCTGCTCTACAGTAGTTTTTCAAACATCAGGCTATTGTCAAACGTTGGTTTGATAAGAGAGCTAAGATTAAGGCATTCAGAATCTCAGATCTAGTGTTGCTATGGGACAAGGCTAAGGAGAAAAAGGGTGATCACTAGAAATTTGATAGACTCTGGCTAGGTCTGTATCAAGTAGCCGAAATCTTGGGGGAGAACACTTTTCGTTTGAGCACCTTTATAGGAGAACCTGTTCCATTTCCAGTTAATGGGCAGTTTCTTAAGCATTACTTCAGCTCATAAAGGTTTGAGTTTCTGAATTTATTGTATATATGTATTTCGTATAATTACTGGTTCTTTGCTTTTTCTCTTTTTTTGTTTGTTGTTTCTTCCTTCCTATTTTTTTCTTTTTCTTTGTGTCTGTCTTGTTTTGTTCTTTGGGGTTTCTCTATTCTTTCCATCTTGAAATGGTGGGTTGTTATCTGAGGTATACTTTGGTTATTAGGAGAGAAGTGGTTTAGATATTTTCAAGTTTTCTGATTGGATGATTTTGTCCTAAATTCGTTGTTTTATGCCCATGGTCAATAAGAGTTGTGGAAAGTCTTGAAAACAAGGTGCAAAGTAAACAATCTTCATTAGCTACCTCTGAATTTGTCACAAATCATCAAGATCATCTCCTTTTGTAATGGTATATTTGTCTTAGGATGATAGTGTTGTAAGATTTGAGTGAAAATTTTGATTCCCTAGATGTTATGAGGTCCATAGTAGTTTTCAACCTAGAAAAGATGTTTGACATCTGACATATTGAGAGAAAATTAAATGAAATATCTAAAACTCCAAGAGAAAAGAAAAGAGAATTATATAAAAAGAAAAGAAGATTCAATATGAATGGGTGATTCTAGTATCTCTACCGGGGCTATGGATGCCTGACTAGCAGTAGAGCAATGTTGTGAGAAAACTAGAGGTATCTCCATCGGGGCTATGGACATCTGACTGGCACCGGAGCAATGCCTAGGATATCATTGCATGACAGCTAAAGGGAATCAACTCATGTAGTTCAAATCTTGCACATTGTTGTTCAAAAGATGAGGAAAAATTTATAAAAAGGTGATGCACCATTAAGCACACACATAGATTTAGGGTTAGCCAGTGTTGACTTACATTTGAGATTCTAGCTCAACCTTGGTTATTAAAACTGACCCAATTGGAGTTGTGATGTTCATAAACCAGGAGTTCTGGGTAGTTGAATCCTTTAGTTTCTTGAAAATGGTTAAACCATTTTCCCAGCCAAGTCGCCATTTGTTATGCCTTACATAACCACCCCATTTTGTTTGGAACAATTCAGGTCCCCCATTTTTCTTTTGTTTTCATCGCTTTGGTTGTTTGGTTCAGGCCTAGGAGTTCCTTTGTTTTCCTCCTAAGTCTGCCTTTGTTCTGTTAGAACCGGGTCCAGAGTCAAATCAGAACATGGAACCCTGTCAATGTTTCTCGTTCAGTTTTCATCCCGACTCCAACTCTGCCTTCCTTTATTTTGTCTTCGTTGGTCATTTTTCCTTTGGTCCTTTTGTGTTTCCATGCCTAAGGAGTTTCCTCTCTTCCTTCAGCATTTTCAGTTTTTGTTCCGGCAGGCGCAGAACCGACACTGAATCCAAACTCAGGAACTTTTCAAAGTTCTAGGTTCGAATTTTGTTCCGATCCCAGCTCCGCCGGCTTTGTTCTTTTTTTCTTTGTCCCCATGTTTTTTGTCATGTAGTGCTTTTTCTTCCCTTTCTTTTTTCCTCCTCGTCCTTTTCTTTGTCTTTTTTGAGTTTTGTCAGAGGCGGGATCGGGACGGAATCCGAACCTGAAACTTTTAGAAAGTTTCAGGGTTAGATTTGGCCCCGGTCTCGGTTCCACCGTGTTCATTTGTTTTTCCTTTTTTGTTTCAATCGTTTGGTCGCAAGGTGCTTTTCTTCCCTTCCTTTTTTTCTTTTCATCATTTTTTTGCGTCTCGTTATCTATTGTTGGAGGCGGGATCGGGATGGAATCCAAGCCTGAAACTTGGAAAGTTTCATGGTCAGATTTGGTTTTGGTCCTGCCCCCGTTGTGGTCCATCCAGGATTGTTTTTTTCCCAAACCCCAATTGTGTTTGTTCCTGGGTTTCGCTATCTTTTGCAGACGTGGAACCAGAATGGGGTGATGAATGTGAAATTTGTGAAATAGTTTAGGTTTGGTTCCCGTTCTGACCCCAGTCCCGGTCCCAGTCCCAGTTTCATCTTGGCTCCACCTCTGCAGTTTTAGAGAAGGTGTGTCTCTAGTTCAGATCTGGTTATGCCTCTGCCAGAGTTGAGATTACTTTTTTTGCAAAGTATAATAAAGTGAGAGATGTGTGATAGGTAAGTTTGAAGGTCATATTTCTATGGTTTGAAGAACTAATGAAAGCATTGTTTTGTAGGATTAAAGCATACCTAGAGCATCTGATGTTGTCTCTCCGCTGGGAAAGAAATCACGTCAACCCTTGTGCAAAAGGTTAGCATTGGGGAGAGCTCTTGCCGACAGATGGAAGTCTCAGCAAAGGGTGATTCCTTCAGCATAAAATCTGGTTGAAGGGGTGAAGTTTTGGCATAAGGGCGTGGCTTCGAGGTAATGTCTCACCGACAAGATGGAGTCTCCCCGAAATGGTCCAAGCTCGCCAGTAGAAGAAGGGTTTGGTGTAGTGTCTTGCCGACCCGATAGGGTCTCACCAAAACAAAATGGCCTCGGGAAGACATCCTGTCAGCCTGGTATGGTCTCGTTGATGGTTTTAAACCTTCAGTGTGACTAATGAAACCTGCCATGAGGTCCTGCCAAGAGAATAAAGTCTTGTCGATAGCGATGGATTTTCCAATAGGAAAGGATATTGGTATGACTTTTAGCGCCTGCTATGACCTCCTATCGACTGAACAATGTCTTGCTGATAGTGAATGAGTCTACTGTGGACTTTGGCAAGACCTCTCTCTGAGTGCGATTGTCTCAACAAAAATTTTGGGATATTGATATAACCCTAGCCGCTCGCTATTAGGTCTCATCGACAGTGGTAAGATATTCTGATCACTACTATGGAGTAAAATCACATCGAGGAGACATGTCCAGTGTCTCACCGACATGAGATTCTATTCGAATGACCTTTGACCGCCTGAGAATCTTATGTGGCATGTGATCAACCAATCAGAGGGAGCTAAAGGGATGAGCCAGTGATAGTTTGGCTGATTGACTATTCTTGTGAGGAAGATCAACAAAGAAAAAATGACATGGACTCACTCTAAGATCAAAAGCGATGGAATAGCTCGATGAGCAATGGTGTGGAGATCCAACAGGAAAATATGATGCCGCTTCCAGAAGAGGTCAACTTGCAGAAAGATCTAGAGCAAGAAGAAATCTGAAAGGAAGAAGAAACTGTGAGTCTAAGGGACAGTTGTGGTGTCTACTGGCAAAGGTAGATAGACATTAATGATAGTACTCCAGGGAATTCAAAGCAACTCTGATGGAAGTTCGAGGGTGGACACGGAGGCCAGAAGTTAATGCATTATTCCAAAAGATTTGGAGGCCATTCCTAGAGTGATCTTTCACCGACATGGACATGGGGATGCACATTGAATGCAACATTAACATTGTTCCAAAAGATCTAAGGGCCGACTCTGCTGCAAACTGACATACATTATAAACCCTAAAATGAGGCTAATATTTTGTAAAAACCCTAAGAGAGGGGCCGACCCTTTTTTTTTGGCACGTTTTATATATATGGAATTTTTTCCTCTTTGTAAAAAAAGGAGTTTTAATTTTAAGAGAATAGAGTAGAGAGGATAGATAGAGATTTCAAGGACAAACATTTTTTTTCAGCAGTAGGGATTTTCTAAAAGATAGAGGAGACAGAACTACATCCTGTTTCTTTGTAATGGGAGCTTCTTTTAGTCTTCTTAGTTAGGAGTTAGATTCAGCATAGATAGTGATGTATCTTTCAAGTTTTCTTAGTGTAGATGGAGATAATCTGAAGACATAGGTTTTATGTGCACTAGTGACTGTGCCAGATTTGTAAATGTTGTTTATTTGTTTCACCAACAATAGAAGCAGCCAGATTTAAATCTACTTCATATTGTGCTCCAGAATGGTATTTATCTTGGGATTAATCATTTGATTTGAAAAGCTTTCAAGGAATGAAGTTTTATTTTATGTTTTTTTTAAATAGTGATTTGCAATCTGCTGTTGAAGTTAGCACTGTGAATGAATGAAATTGTGTGTTAATAATAAGTTAATTTTGTTCTGCAGTTTTAGTTAGCAATTCCTTGAAAGGTAACAAGTCTAGTTAAGTTGGGTGAATTATTATTCTCTTTAGTTCCAAAGCTTTGATCTATCTTTTTATGTTTCTTTAAAAACCCTAATTAAAGTAGGTTTAAATTTATGTTTGATCTTAGAACAATCAAGAAGCCCAACACTAGCAGGCCCCTTGAACATTATAGTTACATCAACCGTTGAGTGAAATTAGCACAGTCGCGAACCGATTAACAGGACCTTGGGAGTTAGGTATCCATGTGTTATCTTTCTCTTTCAAGAGAAACAGAATAGCAATATTTTGTTTGCATGTTGTTGTGCCTTTTGGACCATCAACAAGAATTTCTTTGACTAAAGAAGAATGGATCCAACACTATTTTTGGAAATCAATTGATTTAGCCTCCTGGGAGCCTGATGACTCTAGTTCCATCTTTACCATATTTTCCTACACAATGACTCTTGACAATGCCAATGGTGGCTTACCTCCTGTCTACCCTCAACTCATAGATTGGGACCAACAAGGACCACCAAGTTTAGATACTTTCAAGAATGACGAGACTATTTTTGAGTTCATGGGACTTCATGATGGAATACCAAATAGAGATCATAAAGTTGGCTTTGCCATAGAACTCAATTATGCTCCATACTTTGGTGAACTTGTCCTGTCCTCTAGTCGCAAAAGTGAAAATGAAAAATGTAAAAAATAAAAATAATAGGTCTTCAGGTGAAAACTAAAAGGCACCTACTAACCACGAAAAAGTAAAAATAAAGGATGTATCCAAAGGTGAAAACCTCTTTGAGGCACTCGAGGATGAAGGATTGGATTATCTCCCAATAGACTAAGAGAGATCGTGATCATTTCTTATAGAAGAAATAGAGGAAGTCAACATTGGAACAACAGATAACTCTAGAATAATATAGTTAGCAGCATCCTTGACCATTGAGGAAAAGCCTGAGTTCATAGCATTCTTCTCAGAAAGACACATCAATTTTACATGGTCATATGTTGATATGCCTAGATTGGATCCCAAATTGGTTCTACATCATTTACCATTGCTACAAAATTCAAAACCATTCAAATAGAAGTTAAGAAAAATGCACCCCCAGATTGCGCTCCTGGTTAAGGTGGAACTCAAGAAGCTCTTAGATGTCAGATTTATTCATCCAACTGATTATACAAAATGGATATCAAATCTAGTTCTAGTCACCAAACCAAATGGTCAAATTAGAGTTTGTACGGATTTTTGAGACCTCAATAAAGCTTGTCCCAAAGGTGACTTTCCTTTGTCAAATATTGACATCATAGTGGATTTAACTACTAGACATGAAATGCTATCACTAATGGATGGATTCTTAGGATACAATCAGATTAGAATTGCCACTAAAGATCAACCAAAAATAGCTTTCACATGCACTTGGGGAATTTTTGTTGGAATGTCATGCAATTTGGACTAAAAAAATGCCAGAGCCACCTATCAGAGAGCCATGACTACAATTTTTCATGACTATATGCATGTCCTTATGGAATATTATGTTGATGACCTTCTCTCCAAATATTTAGAATGAGGTGGACAATTAGCAGTCTTGGATAAGATTTTCACCCGAGTGGAAAAATATCAACTTAGGCTAAATCCAAAGAAATATGTTTTTGGGGTCCAATCAGGAAAACTCTTGGGATACATAGTCTCTCATAAAGGAATAGAAGTTGATCCTACCAAAGTAAAAGCAATCTTAGAAATTCCACCACCAACCAATATCAATCAGTTAAGGACATTACAAGGAAGGTTACAATCAATCTGTAGATTCATTGCCTAGTTAGCAGATAGGACCCATTCATTCCAACATTTGTTAAGGAAAGGTGAGCCCTTCAATTGGACTGAGAAGCGTCAAGAAGCATTTGAAAAAATCAAGAGGTATCTATTGACTCCACCAATCCTTATGCCACTGATTCATGGAAGACATCTAATACTATATGTGACAGCCACTACAACAGCACTGGGGGCACTTTTAGCACAAAATGATAACGATGGAAAGGAAAGGGCAATATACTATATCAGTTGCACTTTAGTTGGGTATGAGCTAAACTATAGTCCTATTGAGTGAGCATGTCTAGTAGTGGTATTTACAGCACAGAAGTTGAGACATTACATTCTAAATCACAAAACTAATTTGATTGCCAAAATTGATCCTTCGAAATACCTACTCAACAAAGAAGCATTGACAGGAAAGTTAGCTAAATGGGTTATGATCCTAAGTGAATATGACATTGAATATGTTGACCACAAAGAAATAAAGGGACAAGTAATAGCTGACCAACTCACAGATGCACCATTAAAAGTAGACCATCCTTTGGTAACTAAATTCCCAGATGAATCAATCCTTGTCATAGACACACCAACAGCATGGAAGCTATATTTTGATGGATCTTATACAAGTCATGGACCAAGAGTCGGTATTTTATTTGTCACACCTCAAGGAGACTCCATTCCTAAGTCATTTTGTATAGCATTTTTGTGCACAAACAACATGGCTAAATATGAAGCATTACTAATAAGACTTTGAATGGCTATAAATTGGAAAATCAAAAATCTTCAAGTCTACAATGACTCCCAACTAGCGATTAAGCAAGTTAATGATGACTATGACACCAAGGATGAGAAATTGATGCCCTACAAGTTCATGGTCGATAGTTTTAGATTATACTTTGATAGTATCTCCTTTGAGAAAATCCCAAGAATCTAGAACAAAGTGGTTGATGCAATGGCTACCATCGAATCTCTCTTGGACATCCCTAATAATGCAGAACAATATGAATTCTTGGTGGAACAACTGTTGATCCCTAGATTTGATGTCCCTGAAATCGAACTTTTGTGTGAACTAGTTGGTCTTGAATCTCCTTGGTACAAAGACATCTATGCCTACTTGCATGACCAAATTATCCCACCTAACTTGTTCCTTAACCAACGCAAAACCTTTATCCGACAAGCATCCAAATATGCCATCATCAAAGACACCCTTTATCACCACAGCTTAGATAGTACCCTTCTTCGGTGTCTCAACTCAAATGAAGCAAAAATAGCCTTACGAGAGGTACACCAAGTTATATGTGGAGCTCACTCTACTAGTCCAACCTTAGCTAAAAAGCTCATGAGAATAGGATATTATTTTCCTACGATGGAACGAGATGCTTATCACTCATGAAGAGATGTCGCCAGTGTCAGATTCATGGAGATCTTATACATGCACCAGATCAAGAACTTCAACCACTCACTTTGCCTTGGCCTTTTTCTCAATGGGGACTCGACCTCGTAGGAAATATCCATCCCAGTTCTTCTAATGGACATAATTTTATCCTTGTTGCTACTGATTATTTCACAAAATGGATTGAATCCATCCCATTAACTTACATTACTAGAAAACAAATAGCCAAATTCATCTTGAATTATATCATTTGTCTCTATGGTATTCCACAGTCCATCATCACTGACAATGGTCGCTCTTTCAAAAACCAAGATGTCCATGAGTTTTGTGAAAATTTCCATATCCAACATCATTTTTCCACTCCATATTACCCCCAAGGTAATGGCCAAGCTAAAGCATCTAATAAGACCATCCTAAAATTCCTAAAGAAGACCGTCAATGATGTTGGCCATGATTGGCACCTACAACTCAATCCTGCTTTATGGGCCTACCGTACTAGTGTTTGCACTTTGACTGGAGCCACTCTGTATTCCCTTGTCTATGGGTCTAAATAAATACTTCCTATAGAGTTTGATTTACCCTCTTTGTGAGTCTCCATGCAAGGCTTGATTGATCAAGAGGAATATTATGTATCCCATCTACATGAGATAGAGTTACTGGATGAAAAGAGACATAATTCCTTGACACATCTACAAGCATTCTAGAATCACCTCCAATGCAGCTATAACAAAAAGGTTAGACCCAAAAGCTTTGACATTGGAGATTTAGTCCTGAAAGAAAATCCAAAGAATTAAGCAAAACGAGAAAAATTTGGAAAGTTTGAACCTAATTGGTTGGGTCCTTATATAATTATAGCATCATATGGATCAAGTGCTTATCAACTTTCTACTCCAGAAGGAGAGCCATTTTTTGAACCTATCAACAGCATGCACCTCTGCAAATATTACACTTGATTCTCAGAGTATCCCCTTAAAAGTCAAAAATATAAGAAAAAAAAATGGTAACCCTGATGAAATCCTGGCAAGTAAGCATCTTGGTGACACAAAAAAAATCAAAAACATCAAAAAAAAATTAAAAAAATAGTAAAGAGAAATAATTTGTCCAAAAGTGGAAACCACTTCGATGGCGCTTTGGGTAAGTACCATGGTGAAAACCTAGAAAACAGGTGCCATGTGTAGTTAGTTCCTACTCCTTCGTCTATTGTCACTCCATCTAATTTCTCCCTTCCACTTATCCATTTTCATGTGTCATTCACCCATAATAAATTTTTTCATCCTTCCATGGCCTGGAAACCACCGACATTTGGGTATCCTAATCATCCTCTGCATTCGCCACTATCCCTTTGCACATAATCACCTGGTCTCGCACCTGACTGGGGGCACTTCCTTGATCTACGTCTTTATCGAAAATAATATCAACATCAAAAAACATCAAAAATCCAAAAAAAAAAATTATAAAACCATCAAAATCCAAAAAAATCAAAAAACATCAAAATCCCAAAAAAAATCATAAATTTCAAAATCCAAAAAACAAGAGAAAACTTCAAAAATTCCAAAAACAGAGTTTGAGTTTGAGTCGGTTTGTGTTAGTAGGGTCGAACTACGTTTCCTCTGCATGTTTGCTATGTAGGCAAGGTTCATCTTAAATGAGCCCCTGAGGCATTAGGTTAGTCCTTTTAGTTTGTCCAAATAAAATCATGACTTTGTCTTTTTTCAAATAAGGCAAATTCAAGTCGTGTCAAACTACGAGGTCTATGTGCATTGCTACGTAGGAAAGGCCATCTATCAATGAGCCCCCAAGGCCCCCTAGTCAAGTCCCTTAGGGTTTTTCGGGTTTGGTCAAGTCCTTGGTCTGAAAAACAATCATCATTCAAACCAAATCATGAAACAACAAACATAACCAACAAAATCTTTCATCATATCATCAATCAATCAAACTAGTCATTCAATCAGAATGGGGCATTATGTCCTTTATCTCATTTGGGCTTATCTCTTGTCTTTTATCAGGATGTGTCCTTCCTGAGGTTAGACTTTGTCAATTTGGTCATTCACATTAAGAAGGATATGTCTTTCCTATAGTTAGGTGCCTTGTCAACACTTATCACTTGATCAACATTATCAGATGTGTCCCTTGCCCCAAAACAGGATGTGTCCTTGTAGTTGGGTATCGTCACATCGCTTGATCATAATCATCAATCTTTATCAAACAATTGATCAATCTTGTCAACATGGTCAATCAATCTTTCCTTGATTAGGATGTGTCCTTCCTAAAACTAGGCATGGTCAACTAGATCAATTTTTCAACCCTTGTCAATAAATCTTTGTCAAAATCATCCAATCTTATCATCTTGATCAATCAATTTTTCCTTATTGATGATGTATCCTCCCTGAAACTAGGTGTAACCTTTATCAAATCAATTTGGCAACTTTTGTCAACTTAACAATCTTTGTCAACCTATCAATCAAGTCAAATTGTCATCTTTATCAATCAACTACGTCAAATTAATCAATATTATCAACTTGGTCAACCAATCTTGCCTTCATCAGGATGTGTCCTTCCTAAGGCTAGGTGTGGTCAATCAAATCACTTTATCAATCTTTTTCAATTAACTTAATCAATCTTGGTCAACTTAATCAATCAATCAAACAATCCTATCATTACCACTGGCAAACACTTGGCAAACAATTTATTGGTCTAGAATTTCCTTATCATCTTGATTGATTTTGTTCATGCTACTACTCTCCTCGAGGATGTCCTATTAATGGATTTAGAGGGACGATGATGGATCATGGCCTCTTTTCTTTGCTTGTTGTTTGTGGTTTGTCCTGGAAAAAATATTGGGATAATTGGGTCCTTAGTATGAGTCGGGGCATTCCTTGTCTATTTATTTTGTCTTTTGACTACTTGTCTCTCCCAAATGGTCACCTTGCACACCTTGGTCTATGTCATACCATGGTTTTTGTGGTCCATTTGTGACATTTTTGACACCCATTGATGATAAATATAAAAATGTAAGAATAAAAGTTGGTTCCCTTATCATTTCTTGTCTAGCTTTTCATCTCCATCTTCCTTTCCTTTTTTGCACTAACATCCATCTTCTCCAGGCTAACATTTCTTCTATCCTTCATCCTCTAGTCTTATCATTCATTTTGAGAGCACATTCATGTTCTTTAAACCTGCATGTCTGCTCGAGGGGGAATATCGGTACCCTGATGTCACTCGGGCATCGTAGAATATCTTTTGATTGAGTTTCTTTGACAGAACACTATAAACTACATTATGTCAAAGAGGGGAAAAATGTAGACGCTGAAAAATGAACTAAGCCTACGAGCATCATTATTCTTGGTCTCTGTCATTTGATAATTCAATAATTTTAATTATTCAATTATGTTCTTATTCCTCTATTAATTAGATAATTTTTTTATTTAATTAATTCACTTTCTAATCTTTATTCTATCCTAATCGATTAAATAATTTAATTGTGTCGCTAATGTACCCCCTTTTCTTCTATAATTAAATAAATCATCAATTATTTAATTATTTCTCTGAAGTCAGATAATAATTATTATTTGACCCTTTATTCTTCCATGATTAAATAATTGTTGAAATTATTTAATCCCTCTCCAATTTCCATCCCCACACTTAATTAAATTGAATAAATTTAATTAAATGCTCCATCTTTTATTTCCTCCAAATAAATAATTTGAATAAATTATTTATTTGCCACTTGTCCATTTTCCTCCATTTTCGAATAAATTATTTAAAATAAACTATTTATCCCTCCATTTTGGTCAAAGATACCTGTCATTATTTCATGTCATAGCTTGCATGTCTGTCATAGTCGTCAGGCATCATAGTCATCGACGTCATAGCTTTTCCATGCATGGCATATTTGTGGTGCATCAATTCTGGACCATTGATCTTGGCATTCTTTATGAGACTCAATCTCAACCATCCATTTCATAACCTCCCTCTCATGCATTCTCAACCATTGATCTTAGAATCTTTCTAGAGGATTAATCTCAATCATCCATTCAAAAAATTTTCTATAAAAGCATCCTTCCCCCTCCACTTTGGCCTTAATAGCTAATCTTCTCCAACTTTCTACTTACTATTTTGTAGGTATTTGCATATGTGAAGCAACAAATCTGATAGCAAAGATTGCAAAAAGGAGAAATAGGAGAGCAAGGGAAGTGAATCAACCATAATGGGGAGTATTTTGTTTCATGCTTTTCATTTCTAGTTCTCTCTATTATTTGGAATTCTCTTGTTGATTTGGTTTATTGGTCTAGAGGTGTTATCTATCACTATTCTAGGATAGAAATTAGGAACCCCATCTAACATGTGTCACCAAGGATCTTCTTGATTGCCACATTACAACCAAGTTTATGTCTAATATTTTCAAGTGGGAAAATAGGATCATGAACACAAATCTATTACAGACTCATCTTTATTTGATAAAGTCTTAATACTTCAAGCTCAAGCCATGAAACATTTTAATCAAACATCAAAAAATTTAACTAACTAAAAATTTTTAGTGGCATGGTGTTTCTTGATACCACTCTTCCATTAATTGTATCTTTTCTAGCAAATAGGTTGATGAAACTCTAAAAAAAATTCCTCAGCCTCTAGCTTTTTTTCCTATTTTTTGAGCTTCTAAATGGTATACTTATGTGTTAGGGCTTGCTATAACCTTTCTTAGGGCTTCTTTTATATAAAACCCCTTTTAAAACCTTAGTATTCATGAACCCCTTATGCTTTTGTTCTAATTTCGTGTTGACCTTATATTTCTAATTACCAATTATTTAAGTGTTAACTTATATGCATCAGATTTATCAATTTACTAGCCCCGTTAACCTAGGTCACCTTTTGGTATGTTGTCCTCTTAATTCTCAGTTGAAATATTTTATTCAAGGTCTAATTTATGAATTCCCTTATTAATTGTATGTTCCCTTCGTTCCTTAGACATGTGTCACTCCTACATAGCATCATGTTCTACCTTTGCATTACATTCTCAATCTTCTAGAAAAATAGCTAAATTGCATTGGGAAATCTTGATAGATGTTGAGCAAATGCTAACACTGTATTACAACACATTCTTTCTTCAAAGCGTGTTTTCATTCCTAGAGTGCATAAGGAAATTTTGCTACTTGTGTATTATGTCATGGCTAGGATAGGTGTCATGAAAGGGTTGCATTGCATGGCATTAATAAAACACATTATTTAGAATTAAGCGCATAAAGAAAACATAATAGGTATCTAAAAGAATGGTCAGGATAGGTTTTAATATCTCGCTTCATCACAAAATCTCTTTAGAGTGCATTTTCATGTTTGAAGAACATAAGTAAATTGTGTTAAGGTAATAGCCCATCATATGAAGATAAGTGTTCAGATATTATTGGAGCGCTTAATTCCTTCATAGCATGATTTCTTCTCAGCAGCACCAATGCATTGTGTGATATGAAGATGACATCAAATCTAGATAGATGGAATATTTTCATTGCATTCCATGGTCTCAGTGTATCATATTTTTGGTTCTTTAGTATATAACCAAAATGTTCTCAGGTCTAAAAGTCTAGACAAGGATGCGTGTCACCCCCAAAATACAGTGCAAAGTTTCTTCACATTGCATTTTTATAAAATATTTTTCAAATGAAAAGTGTGATATAAGGAGTATGTGCAATATCCATTGATCTAGTTTTAAAGAAGTTAAATCAATAGTCAAAATTCAAACTAGAACAACTAGCCAATGAATGATCTATTTCATATGTGCTAGTCGTCATGCTACAATTAAGGCATATCTATTTTCAAAGGTCAATAAAACATTGAATTTATTTCTTCCTTTTAAAAATTGCAATCATACTCAAGTAATTTAGTGAATGAATCTCTCTGAAGGTGTAATTCAAGTAGAGAAAACTAGGGTTTTATCAAAAAAAATAGACAAGTAACCAATTTTGTCTGTAATTCTAAAATTTATCAAAATTACTCAATTAATTGTATTAATTCCTCAACCCTCAACCCTCAACCCTAATATCTTAACCCTCAACACTTAAACCCTAATCCCTCAACCCTCAACCTTCAAACCCTCAAGCCCTAAACCCTAATCCCTCAACCCTCAACCCTTCAACTCTCATCCCTCAACCCTTAATCCCTCAACCCTCAACCTCTTAACCCTTAAAATATCAACCCTGAAACTTCAACCCTATACCTTCAACCCTCAACCCTCAACCCTAATCCCTCAAGCCTATACATTGGACCCTAATCCCTCAACCCTTAAACCCTAATCCCTCAACTCTCAACCCTCAACCCTCAAATCCTCATCCCTCAATGCTCAACCCTAATCCCTCAAACCTAAACCCTTAAACCCTTAACCCTCTACCCTATACATTAAACCCTCAACCATACTCCCTCAATCCTCAACCCTATACCTTAAACCCTCAAGCTTCAAGCCTTAAGCCATAATCCCTCAAGCCTCAAAAACTCAACCTCGACCCTCAACCCTAGTCCCTCAAGCCTATACCTTAAACCCTAATCCATCAACCCCAAACCATTAAACCCTAATCCCTCAAACCTAAACCCTTAAACACTCAACCTTTAAGCTCTAAACCCTCAACCCTTAAACCTTAATTCCTCAACCCTTAACCCTTAAACCCTCAACACTCAAGCCTCAACCCTTAAATCCTAAACCCTTAAACCCTTAGCCCCTAAATTACAAACCTTAAACCCTATTCCCTCAACCTTCAACCCTCAACCCTCAACCCTCAACCCTATACCTTAAACCCAAATCCCTAAACTCTCAACCCTTAAAATATCAAGCCTTTAAACATAATCCCTCAACCCTATAACCCTTAACCCCCAACCCTTAAATGCTAATCCCTCAACCCTCAACCCTTAATTATCCCTAAGGAGGGAATGCAAGGTAGAAAGGGTGGGAGAGGGGTGGCTAATGAGACAAGGAGGGAGAGGTAGAGAGGTAAAGAGGGAAGGAGGGAGAGTCATGGAGATAGGGAGAGAGAGAGAGGGTGGGAGGACAAGGTAGTGATCGAGAGAAAGAAGATAGATGTGAAAGAAACAATAATAGAGGGAGAGAGAAGAAGAGAGAGGTAGGGATGCAAGGATATATATGGGGGTAAGGATGAAGGGAAACATGGAAAGGGAGATAGGGAGAGAGATTGGGAGAGACCTAGAGAGGGGAGAGATAATAAAGGGAGATTTAAAGGGAAGTATCAGCATATGAGTAACAAGAAATGGAGGGAGAGGTACACATGGAGGGAGGGAGAGACATAGGGAGGAGGAGATAAAGAGGTGATGACCTATATGGTAGGAAGAGGGAAGATGAGATAAAGAAGAACGAGATGAGAGATAGAGGGGGGAGAGAGGTGGGTAATGAGAAAAGTTTGGAGAGACTTGGAGATGGGGAGAGAGAAGAAAGAGGTGGGATATAGAGGGGGAAGAGAGGTGGGTTATGAGACAAGGAGGGAGACTTAGATATGGGGAGAGAGAGAGAGAGAGAGGTTGGGAGGGAGATGTAGCGATTGAGAGAAAAGAGAGAACTGGGTGAGAAATAGTAATAAAGGGAGATAGAAGAAGAGAGAGGTAGGGAGGAAAGGGTGGAGATGGGGTTAATGATGGAAGGAAAGGTATAGAGGGTGGGAGATACCTATAGAGGGTTGAGAGAGAACAAGGTAAGTATTGGTTAAGAGGGAACGAAACATAAAGGGACTGAAAGGTAAAACCTTGACTATCTATCATTGATCATAAATCATAAAATTTAAGCCTTATCAAAGTGGGGTATTGAGAGACAAATAGAAAGCAACGAAGTACTTTTGTCAATACATAATCATATGGTGAGCACCAAATTTGGGCGCTAAATTTGGACCTCACCAAATGTTGCATTACATTTGGTGAGTGCCAAATTTGGTGCTCGAAAAATTAGCTATATTGGGAAATACCAAGCCTAAGGTTTGGATTTTTCCTTGGTAATCCAACCCAAAGGGTTGCATGACCATTTCATGCTAAGGATGTGATTTTCTGAAAGGGTAACAAATTTTCACATATTTTTGGATGTGGTAACCACCAGGTTTGTGCATCTTTCAATGCAAGTTTATAAAAAAATGCGATGATGTTATGCTCTCTTAGCTATCTAAATATATGATTTGTTTTACATTTTGATTATGTTAAGGTTTTCATCCATAACTTATCTTGTTAGTGCCTTCGTTTTTATAAAAAATCAACATGTGCTAGTTTTGGAATAGATTTTTACTCATTCATCAAATTTTGAAACAAATTACATTTTTATAAACTAGACTCCATTCTACATGTAATAAAAAAATTGATTTTTGATTAGTTTTCCAAAAAAAATAGGGGGGAGCACACTCAAATTTTAGCTTTTCAAGATATGTCCACTTCAAAAATTCATAAAACATTATATATTCATTAAAAAAATAGTTGAAAGAACGGGGATAAACTACATGGTGTTAGCTAAATTCTCACCGTTCATATTTTTGAAATTCTAAAAAAAAGTTAATGAAAAAGGGAGGGGGCCACAAATACTATGTTGTTTTTTATGAAAAAAGACCTATTCCCCTTTTGAAACCCTTAATATTCATTATTTTCAAAAAATAATAATAGCCTAGAAAGTAGACTCGAAGCACTTCGACTCTTGTTCTTGTTGTATCTTCAAATTTTGAGCGTAACTTCATTTTCTCGTGAACATTAGACTTTCCTAATTTCAAAAAAAGTGGCATCTTAAGAGCCATTTTTGTGTCATAGATTGGTTCACACACCCACATATATACATACATATGTGTTCCTTTTTCAACACACACAAACACATACACACACACCACAAATATATATTCATATATATAATTTTTATATATAATAATCTACAAAATGTTATTAAGTACACCAATTCACTTACACCCAAGCAAAACAAGAAGAATCATGACCAAATGACCATAAGGTTTCACTTACCTTCAAGATGATAAAGACAACCCTAGACAAATGTATGTTAAAATAAGTCAACCACTTGACTGATGCTAAGCTCAAAGGGCATTGCTAGAGAGCTCATAACTTTACCCTTCTCTTAGGTGATACTCCCCCTCTCCCTCTTGAGTGTGTGCAGAAATGTTCTTGTAAATATAATCAAGAAACAACCAAGTAGTTAGTCATAAACAATTGCATCATAATCATATTGTTGCATTTTTATTAGTAACTCATTTAACTGTAGAAACATCACATCATATTTCATCATAATCATATCATCACATATCCATTAGTAATTCATTTAAATGCAATAATATCACATTGCATAAATTCATCATAGCATTTAACTTTCTAGATTTCACAGTCTCATATTTCATCATAACAATTACCATAAAGTAAAAAGTAATTTTGGAAATCAAGGATGGGGTGTAACACTTGGTGTAGACTTTATTTGCACTGCTACTGCTCTTCGGAATGAGAAAGACAAAAAAATTGTTACTCTCATGTGTGCTGGACTGGAGAGGGTTTTAATGGAGACCTTTGCTCATTATGTTGAATTTAATGAAAACTTGTTTTGCCCTGCATAGATAGAGAGAATTTAGGAAGTTGTGGAAGGAATTTGCATCTTGATATTCACTCTCTCTATGTAAATTCTTGTACTTGAAATCCCCCTTTTGGATATAATGTAATATATATATATATATATATCAATTTCTATATTATAATTGCTCTTCATAATTTACTGAATTTGATATTCTTTGATTTTTCTTCATGTGCTTCACGTTTTCTGTATTGCATCATTTCTATTTTCTATATTATCTTAACTAGGGATATTTAAATGCTTGAGATGGTCATCTTAAGAATAATGTATGTAACCTACATTGGGTCCCAATGAGGTTTTGAGAACATTTTCAAAAACTGATGTGGTTTTAAAAACCTTTTTATTCTCCAGTTCACAATCTTTCTTTAAGGAATAATTTGAAAAAATTAAGTGCTTTCTTAAAAGGGGCTTCGAAACGAATAAAACACTGAATCTTTAAAAAAAATCCTTCACTGTCAGAAATAAAACAGGTTTTTGAAACCCTATCAAGGATCGACAATGGTTTTGAAACCTTACAAAAGCTTTGAAATAGCATTAGTTTTGCTTATCACTTTACTTTTTCTTCTTTTAGTCGGCGCTCACCATGGTTGTGAAAACCATTTTGGCCTTTGACACTAATTTCATAACTTTATAAAGAACCAATACAATGACAAACTTTAGGTCTAACTTTAGAAAGTCAAGCAAAATGGGGTTGTGACAACCATAGTGACATCTGACATAGTTTCGAAAACCATGGTAAGGGGAAATAATTTTAACTTAAGAAAAAAATTCATGGGTGTACATGGTTTTGAGAGGAATGAAAAAAACTATGGTTAAAAATGGCTTAAACTGGGGACAAGGACTACAAAGGATGAATCAAGGGACCTAGAATCTTAATAGTAGACTAGTGTTTTTAAATTCATTGGGAAATAGAGTCAAAAAAATTGAAGGGGAGAATCTAGAGCAATCCAAAAATGGGACAAACCATAAAAGAAGCTAAATTAATAGCACAACAAAATTTCAAAGCATGTACAAGGTAGGGAAACCCTACCTCCATGGACACTTAGGGTTATTCATACAAAACCATTGACAGATTGTGAGAAGTATGATCCACTACGGAATGCATTTCCATGTAACACTTGTAGACTATGTAATAACATGTAGCCCCAAAGGAGAATTTTTCCTATTAAAAGGAATTCATGTGTGTAGTTTCACCACCAAAAAACCACTTTTCATCATTATGATATAAGATGGATTCGTTGCACATGGGTCTCGTTGTTCTCAAGAGATCACCAGGGAAAGAACTGCCCTTATACACCTCAGCATAAGCAAGTTAACAAAAATTTAGAGAAGTATACCCAAGTTATGTTTCAGAGAAAGTCACTTCAGATCTTGAGAGAGTGAAACTCTAAGATTTTTTCCTTAGATGAGTGTGCTCTTGCCCAAAAGACAACAGTGTAGTTTCAGGATAGTATCATAGCGCAATGTCATCTAAAAGACGCATTGGCATCCTAAGAAATAGAGGGCTCAGGAGCTCAAGTTGGAAAAACCTAGTTTCACTTCTGGGCTCAGATCTAGGATGTGCTGAATGAAATAACCAAACAGGAAGCCAGAAGTTATAACAAACACAAGGGACTTAGAGAAATCTTACGTCTTATTGGGCATTCGGATCTTCACTCCAAGCTCCACTTTGCAACCTACACATAGAAGAACGAGGGGAAAAGGTTGGCACTATATAGGGGTCTGCCTCAGTTAGACCCCCATTTTGGTGTTCCCACCTCCACAGATAGCCAAGTTGGAAAGGAGTGCAAATGAAGTAAACAAAGCATGTGGTGAAAGAAAAACCTGCTTTAGGAGTAGAACCCACACCAAGAAATAGTAAATGAACAAGTAGGAAAGGAAATTGAGAGAGAGAAAGCATTACCCAAGATCCTAGACCCTCTTCAGAGCACATGGACACACCATTGAGTGCTTTCTTGAGAGTTGTTGCTACTGGAAGGACCTCAGTTTGGCATGGCTTCGCTTGTGAGAGTGTTTCTATCAAGGATGAAGAGAACTCAAAGATGGAGCAAATGGTAAGAGAGCTTGAATGAATGAATTCTAACCCAAAATGTGAGAAAGGAAGGGGTTTTTGGTGCATGAAAGGGCGAAAAAGAGTCGTTACATCTGAAATATAACTACTCAGACATGTGTCGAGAGAGTCAAGATTCCAAATTCCCTATTTCAAACTCAAAAAATCACCAGGATGCTAGCACGTTGTGTAGACATTTGTGCACCACATAGGCATCCAAAGCCTAGATTTTCAAGAAACATGTCAAGATTTTGTTACTCTACCACAAGTCTACATGGAGTCAGAATTGCAAAATTCAAACCAATGGGATTTTTTCATTAATGCTCTAAGGTGTCATAAATGCTAGGAAAAGGTGAAAAAATGTGGAATTTCCCCTAGGTGCAATATTGCGACATTAAATTTTTCCCCCACTTTAGTGGGCTTGATTTTGGAAAAAATCAGCCTCCCTAAAGTAGAGAAGAAAAATTTCATCTAAATTTAGAATTTTACAGATTTGTGTGCCAAGAAAAAGGGGACCTTAGATGCCACTAAATTTGAGCTAACCGGTACCGAAGGTACCCCTAGCAACTGAGCTCAACAAATAGGGAAAAAATGGTCATGGAAAATCATTCAAGAATTTAACCTTCAAAACTCAAATTTTGGATGAGCCTCAAAAATCAAAAGAAGCTACAATGGCAAGAAGAATGATCAAGAAAAAGTCATTGATTCAGAAGAAAAATATGATCGAGAGGTAACTATATGCCCCCTCCTGAGTTTTCCCCCAACTTGGTGGGGTAAATTCAGGAGAAACGGGAGAGCCATAAGCTCTAGGAAAAATGGGCCATGGGGGACCTATATATACCTAGGTGGGCCCCTAGAAGGGTCATTTTCACTATTCACTTTGAGAAAATTGTTGACTTTTGTGAGAGAAAAGTCAAAAAAATGCCAAGTAGGAGGGAGTATGAGGCATTGAGGTTGGAGTAGTTACACGATGACATCACTGAGGGTCACGAGGTGGACTAGGTAGGCCTCTAAGCCTCATTTTTCATGATTTAAGGGCTTTTTTTATCATTTTTTTATTTGGTGAGGTGCATCAGAATCTATTTTGTGTGCATGCATCCAAATGTGCACTATCATCCAAAATGTGCACTGAGGTCCCGATCCTGCGTTGGTGTCTCGAGGACATGCTAGCGTCCTCGAGGCATCCATGGCAGATAGGGATGCATGTGAAACATGCAAACATTTGTGCGGCGTGCATAGGTCTTGTAGAAAAAACATTTTGTTTTTCATAGTGAAATTCGATGTTCTAACTTAAAATATTCTCACTTTTGTAGGAGTATCTAGAGATTTGCGAGCATCCAGGAGGGCGAGCTTTCTAACTCATTCACGAGCAGAGGGAATGTCTCACAAAGGACGAGGTCACACACCTAGAGCAAGTTAGTCTTTGGCATGTGTTCACCATGCCAGAGGTGTGTTATCATGAGTGGATGCTGACAGCATTGATGGAGTGGTGGGACGCCACCACATCATCTTTCTAGCTACCCACTAGGGAGATGACTATCACACTTGAGGATATTTATTAGATCCTTGGACTACCTATCCATGGATGGTGGGTGGCCCTAGATGATACCCGATCGACACAAGAGCGAACAGAGGGAGTCCTCTACTACTCAGGACAAATGGACGGAGACGATGGCATGAGCCACATCTACACGCATTGGTACAACCAAGCAAGGACCAATACACTACTGTTGCGCTGGGTGATGGTTGTGACCGTTGCTTTTTGGATCATGATAGATGGGAAAGGCTCACACCTACACGAGGGCCTTGTCCACACAATCAAAGAGATGATGGAGCGCATGACAATTTTTTACTTGGGGGCGCAGCATGCTTGCACACCTCTACCAGGAGCTAGGATAGTACATCCACTATAAGTATCATAGCCTTACTACATGCACACTTGTGCAGGTGTGGTCCTTCACCCATATAATGTGCAATAAGCAGGCTGGTTTTCCCCAGCAATAGCCATATCGCGTCCCCATGGCCCACTAGTAAGACATAATAGGCCAGTGGAGATTCAACGATTTATAGCTTTGGAAGCTACAGTTTGATATGCTTATTGCAGATGGGGTCAGATGGAGACCCTATCAATTTTTTAGATTCATGGATGATAGCAAGTACTTGCAGAACCTGCAACAAGACTATTTTTTGGTAGGTCATCGTGACTATATTATAGTACCATACTACTAGAGTTAGGTCATGCGACAGCATGACTGTCCACAAATGATTCCACCAGATGTGCCTATAACATCATGAAACAAGAAATATCAAAGAAATAACATGCAATGAAACTATAATGTAAACTAAGCTAACAATAAAGAACAATGGAAGATAAAAGCGTAAATAAAAGAACCATCTCACCGAATATCTACACAATTCCATGCATAACTCTGATTGTCCTTCCCCATTTTTTTGTTTGATTATAATTTCCCTCATATTTCTTTGTGCAAGTATAGCCTATGATAGTGATTTGTCAAAAAATCGAAGATTCAAATAATAGATAGCTTCCAAAAGTCATAAGATTTCAGGAGGAGTAACAATGATGAAGTTCAGGTCAATTTATAGAAAATTGATTGTTTGAATGACAGGCTCAAATTGAAAGATAGACGGATGATTAATATTGAAAGATTCGACATGTATTAAGATCAGTTTCAATAGTGACGTGAGTGATAAAACATAAAAGGTGGGAATTAAGATTAAATAATAAGTAAATCTTTATTTGAAAGTGTTTGAAACTTAGAATAATAATGATTGCATGCAAAGATGAGGATTAGTATGGATGAAACGGTATGTTCGAATGCATGAATGAATTAATTAATTAAATAAAGTTATTTAATTAAAAAATGTGTGCATGCAAAAGAATTAAAAAAAGATAATTGATTGATTAAAACAGAGAGTCCATTTGTCAAAGACAATCAGATATTAAATCAAGAGATAACTCACTGATTTAATTAAATCTCAAGCTAAGTGGTGAATGAATAATTAGATAACTAGGTGATTACCCAATTATAGAAGAATATGCCAAGAATAATTCCTTTTATGAATTAAATGATTATTTAATTCAGCATTCAAAATTAAAGAATTACATTAAATAAATGAAGATTTATTTAATTGACCGAAGAAAAGATTAATGAATAATTAAATAATTAAATGTATTTATCTAATTATAGTCAAAGGTGTGATAAGAATAAATTAAATAAGAATTTATTTAATTTCAGAAAGAGGATAAAGTGAATTAGTGACGTAATTAAATAAAGAATATTTATTTAATTAATCAAGATTGAATAAAGATAATTGTGAATTAATTAAATAATTAACCTTATCTAATTAATAGAGGAATAAAGGTTAAAATTACTTAATTAAATAAGTAAAGTTATTTAATTAATAGATGAAAAAGGACTTTAGAAAATAATCAAATAATTAACAATATTTAATTATGACAATGAAGGTATGAATTATGAAGAAATCGTAGTCATAGGCTTAGACCAATTTTTAGTGTTTGCATTTTGCCCCTTTGATACAATGTCATTTTGGCATTGTGTCAAAGAAAATCAATCAAAACATGCCCCAGTCGTGCCCCAGTGTGAAATAAGTAAGGGTATGCCCCCTCAGGAAAAATGACAAATTTTCAAAAAGTTCCAAAAAAAATGGAAATAGTCCTTATTAGTCAATTTGATAGCTAGAAGTTCGATGGTGGTGAAAGAAATTAGTTTTGGCGAAGTTTGATAGGTGAAATGGTCATTTGAAGTTGAGAAAAAGTGTGGCCAGTACACAAGGTTTGAGAAAATCCCTCCAAAAACCCTAGGTATAAATAGAAATAGCAAGAATTTTCATTTCATTTACACCCCTCAAGTTTGGAAATTGTGATTTTTGCTCTGGAGCTCTCTCCAAACATGTTGTCGGTTCCCTACATAGACCACCGTAGATATCAAATTCAGATGTTCAGATGGCCAGCAGACGCGGGACCCCCAGTATGTAGTTGAAAACCATCTTTTGAAATTTTGATTTTCATGCATTTTTAGGCATTTAATTTTTAATTTTCAAATGTGTCATTTTTGAATCAATGCATATTCAATGCATATGAGTGCGGAATGACGCATATGTAAAATCACACTTAGGGTAGTTTAGGCGGTTAGAATAAATGATTGCATTTTCTTTTTTATGCACTGCATTTGTACTTTTGCAACGCATATGTAGAAACAATAGCGCATGTTAGTTTTTTCATTGCACGTGTATTGTGCTACGCATGTGCTTTCCTGCATGTTGTTTAAAAATGCACCACATTTGTAAATGTATGACACATATGCATGAATGATTGGGCATGTTTTTTCCCTTGATGCATGTGCATTAGTGTAATGCATCTGAATTATGAAATGACACATTTGAGGTTTTATGACATATTTGCAATTGATAATGATCCATGTGTAATTTTTCAACGCATTTGTTTTAAAGTGACACATTTGTCTATCAAAAAATTTGAAAATCTTGGGCTGAAAAAGTTGCTTGTTTTTCTGACACAAGATATGAATTTATGCAATTGTAGGTTGTTTTGGATCTGATTTACATGAGGAGTCGAGGCCATTGACATTTGAGTTTCAAGATCAGTTGTGGAGTGGCAAGAAACGATTCCTATGGCACCTAGGTTTGCATCATGTTACTTTCATGCCCACTATTCAGGAAAACTGAGGTTTGTTGACTACGCTCTATGATTGTTGGCATTCTGAGACGTCTTCTTTTCATTTTCCTACAAGAGAGGCTAGTGTTACCTTATAGGACGTTTATAGTATTTTGAAGTTTCCTATCAGGGGTGTGAGAGTCATGTATGATACCCAGAGGGCTTTTAGTGAGATGTGTTGATATTATCTACATGATGATGTTAGGAAGCTAGGCATAGATCACTATGAGATTACATGGCATGTCTTGGTTGATAGATATGATTGGATAGATTGTTTGTTATGCACATTGATCAGGGGGATAGTTCTACCTGACTATCGAGGTCATATATTTCCTATGGGATGGCGTGAGATGTTAGTTGGTATGTTGGAGAGGCGGGTTGTGTATGCATGGGGCCCTTGTTTGTCTGCCATGTTATATTTTCATTTGCATGATATAGCCTATAGGGAGGCACAGTTGATGATCTGTGGTACCATGTTACTTATGGTATGGGTGTGGGAACACATCATTATAGTTTTCCTACCTGTTACAGTTGAGTTAGATCAGGGAGCTCCTTATGCCTTCCGATATGCGGGGGCTAATACCTAGTCACATGTAGGAGATACCAATTATTATAGGCATGCTATCAATACCATGGTACAGTTCATCTAGAGGTTGTAAATGGATTGTGCTCAATGGTCAGATGATGATTGACACTTTCCCTACTATAGACAGATAAATTACTTGATTGGGAGGACAGTTTCTCATATTCATATCATTGAGAGACATCTACCAAATAGGTATTGAGATAGTTTGGTGAGGTTCAGGATGAGCCGTGGGGTCGAGCTGAGCTCCCTTGTTCTTCCACGGAGGTACCTTTGTGGAGACCATAGATTCCTGTTGTGACTATCAAGGCTAACATTGATGCATTACAACCCATTCAGTGGGGATGGAGAGGTGGAGTGGTTGATCCAGGGATGATGGATGCATATGATACTTGGTGGGTGAGTCACAGGCCAGTGCCCTTTACCAATCCAAAGTAGGATGCACCTCTGGAGGGGTGTGAGATACGACCTCAAAGAAAATGTGGTGGTAGAGTTAGAGGTCACGATGGCAGAGGTGGCAGAGGTGGTAGGGGAGGAAGTCTGAGGGGTGGTGGTAGGGGTCGATGAGGTTACAGAGATTGAGGCCCATATTTTTCACCCATCTTGGAGGATGAGGAAGAGGGCGATCATGTGACCATGCTAGAGGTTGGTGGAGGAGAGGAGGATGTTGGTGGTGGGGCTGGTGGAGAGGAGCATGTAGCAGAGGAGGATGTCGTTGAGGAGCATGTAGAGGAGGAGGCGGTTGGAGGGGAGGAGGAGATGGATGCCCTCGGTATGCTTGTTGGATACCAGGATGATGATTAGGAGCAAGAGATGAGAGATGAGGAGAGGGAGCTCTGAGATAGGATCATGGAGGTGGGGGATCAGCCACGATAGGAGGATATAGGTCCTATCGATCAGTGGGTAGCCAATTTATAGGCGAGAGGAGAGTCTCTAGAGGAGCAGATGAGAGCATTTACAGTAGAGAGGGACTCAATACTAATGGAGAGGGACAAAGCATACTTGGATAGGGACCAAACCATAGCTCATAGATAGGAGACCGAGAAGAGATTTATAGAGTTTATAGCTCTTTGTACTAGGCTAGCCACTGCTTTCACTCATGAGTTAGTCAGATTTGGTGACAAGGAGAGATATTACAAGGACTTATACGAGCGAGAGGTTCCTCCTAAGAGACAGGCTCCCAGTTACTCATAGGCACACAGTAGTAGGTCACGGAGTAGGATACAAAGCAAGACTTAGAGCATAGAGTAGTTCGTAGGACTTTACATTACAGGACCATATGATAGGTCGCATTCTGCACAGCGATCATCTTCATCTCACCGTCAGTCACCTCCACATTCTCCACATGGGAGTAGTGGGAGTTCTGGCTAGGCACATGTTTTGACATTTATTTATAGAAATTGTATTTTGATCATAGACCTTGTGGGCTTCATTTTGATAGATACATTATGCCATTGTGACGTGACACTTTTTGAGCAATATATATATATGATATTGGTGGTGATTTATATGATATGCAATTTTTACATGATTATGCAGTGTTTTATTTATGCATGTGTTATATATGATATGTTATCTTCTATATGATATGCATAAGTTTTGGATGATAATGTTTACATTATGATGTTGATGCAGCCTATTATGTGATGTTGATTCTATATGATGATGTATGCATTTACTTTTATGGTATCTATGGATGTCATGTATAGATTCTATGTTCATTATAATGAGATGCAATGTGATGTATGTATTTACAATGCTCTCTACATGTATGTTTTATAATAAAATTCTATGGAAATTATGATGATTAATGGATGATATGTCATGGATTCCTAAATGCTATGAATGTCTATTTTTGTATTTTCAAATGCAGCAGATATGTATGATTTAATATGTATGATATTTACATGATGTTTCTAACATGAATGCATATGCAGGATGGTTTATATTTTTGTGTGTCACAATACTTCGTCATAATGCAAGAAAGAAGAAAATTTAGTTTAAAAAAGATGAATAATAAAAGACATGGATGTCAGTATTAGCAATCTTTGATGTTTTTCTGAAACACAATATGCCTTGCATTAAATCATCATTGGGCAGTAACTAATACGAATGGAGACAAACACCAGGATATGAGATAGATCAAGGTGTGCAATTTCATCCACGTGCTAAAAACAAATAGTCACAGATAAGGAATGTCCTAACTCATACTAATGACACATTTTCCTATCTTTTTGTTAAGACAAACCACAAATAGCAAACAAATAAAAGACGGGTCATGAAACATCATTACTCTAAATCCTTCATGGGACATACTTGAGGAAGCTTAGTAACATGACTCAAAGATAAAGCCAAAAGATAGTCAACAACCAGCATTCAAAGAAAAGAGAGTCCTCATACATTGTTGCTTCTCTAAATCCTTCATGGGACATCCTTGAGAAAGCTAGTAATGAGACTCAAAGATCAAATCAAATGAAAAGATAAGATTAAACAAGTCACAAAGTCAATAGCCAGTAAAAAAAAAAAATCCAAAACTTGATCTATTTGTTTGATTTTTTAGATTGAGTAGATGATTGATTGATAGGGCTTGATTTTAGGAAGGACACATACCGTATAAGATGTTAATTCTAGTTTTGATTTTGTGACTATCTGTATAAGGCATGACAAAACTTGGTTTCAGAAAGACACGTACCGTATAAGAAATTGAGTCTAATGTTGTTGATGTGACAACCTGTGTAAGGCTATGATGATTGTTTGCCTAATGTTTGTTTCTAGGAAGGACACATCCTATATAATACATAGGTTGATTATTTTTTATGATGTTTGTTTTCAGGAAGGACCCATCTTGTAGCAGACATAAGTTGATTTTTTTTTGTTGTTGCTTTGGAAATTTGTTGGATTTTGATGTGATGACATTGTCGACTTGTTCATATTGTTGATGCATGACTTGATGTGATGTGCTAATAATTCATTGTGTTTGATGATGGACCCTAAAGGACTGACCTAGTGCAGCCTCGGGGGCTCATCGATTGATGGCCTTGCCTACATTATACATGCAGAGACCTCATAGTTTGAATAGAATTTGACTAACAAGATTGATTGAAAAAGGCTTGATTTATATGAAGATATTTGACATGTGTGGTAGTGTATGTGGCAAACCCTAGTGGCCTAACCTAGTGCAGCCTCAGGGGCTCATCGATTGATGGCCTTGCCTATGTTCTACAAGCAGAGACCTTGTAGTTCGACATGACCAATGACCTTATCATATAGACAAATGGATTGAGTCATGATTTGATATAGAAAAACCTAAAAGGACTGACCTAATGCCTCGGGAGCACATCGGTAGAAGGCCTTTCCTATGTCTAGACATAGAGGCAATGTAGTTCGACATGACCAATGACCTTGTCATATAGACAAATGGATTGAGTCATGATTTTATATAGACAAACCTAAAAGGATTGACCTAATTCCTTAGGGGCACATCGGCAGATGGCCTTGCCTACTTCTAGCCACAGAGGCAATGAAGTTCAAAAAATGACTTAGACAGACTAGTGCAACTGACTCTGACTCTGCTTTTAGATTTTTGACTTGTTTTAATTATTATTTTCATGACATTTTGTGATGTTTTTGGATTTTCTTAGGACATTTTGTAATGTTTTTGGATTTTTTTTAGGAAATTTTTGTGATGTTTTTGGATTTTCTCGATGGTTTTACACCCTTAGAATAGCTAATGTAAGAACCAAATGACATAAGTCAAGTGCCTGCCCTAGTCGGGCATAAGACCAATTACGAATAGGAAGGAAGGAGGATGTGAAATGTGCTTGATGTCAATCATTCCAAGTTATGGAAAGGACAACAATTTATTATGAGTGGTATGTACAAGCGATGGATGGGAAAGATAGGTGATATGTAAAAGGGATGGATAAGAAAGATACGTGATATGTACGAGAAAGCCAGATTGGAATGATGGTAGACAACGGAGAAAAGTTGACTACACATGGTGCTTGTTTGTCAGGTTTTCACCATGGTACTTATCCAAAGTGCCATTGAAATGGTTTTCACTATTGAACAACTTATTTCTCTTTATTATTTTCTTGATTTTTTTTATTTTTTTTTATGTTACCAAGACACCTATTTGTCAAGTTTTCACCTAGGTAACGATTTTTTTGGATTTTCTATTTTTTTTGTATTTTCGATGATTAAAGAAAGATTCTATGAAGCTATGGGTAGAACTTCTTCAAATGAAGGATATTGATTGGTGCTTGTTGATGTTCCAAGTTGACACACAACATGCAGGTAAGATAAAAGTAAAAATATCTCGCCTCTCCTGAAAGAGACAATCAGTAATCAAACTAACCACCTCCCCAGGTCTTTGATGTTGGTTCACAACGTTGTTGTTTCACGAAGTGGTCAATGTGGTTGTAATGTTCAAGGGGCCTACTGGTTTTGAGCTTCTCGATTGTTGCAAGATCAAACATATATCTAAACCTACTTTAACCAGGGGTTTTAAATAAATAGAAAAAGATAGATCAAGGTTTTCAAACTAAAAAGAATGTTGATTCATTCAACTAATCAGACTTGTTGCCTTCCAAGGAATTCCTAAACTAGAACTGCAGAATAAAATTAACCTACACGAAGTTTCATTCATTCACAGTGCAAACTTTAATAGTAGATTGTAAATCATCATTCAAACAAGACATAAGATAAAATTTCATCCCTTGAAAGCTTTTCAAATCAAATGATTAACCCAAAATAAATACCATTCTGGAGCATAATATAAAGTAGGTTTAAATATGGCTGCTCCTACTGTTAATGAAATAGATAAGCAACATTTACAAATCTGGAAAGATCACTAGTGTACAAAAACCCATGTCTTCGAATTATCTCCATCTATGCTAAGAAAATCAGAAAGATACATCACCTCCTCTTCCTACTGAACTGCAAAAAAAATGTCTAACTTACTTCAAAACCCTAACTTGCTTTCTTAATATCTCATCCTCTACCTTTCTGAATCCTCCAACTTGCTAACTAACCCTTCCTCTTTTCCTTTCTAACCCTAACCTTTTTCTAACTCTTCTCTAACAATCGGTCTCAAATTTTTAACCCTAAAAAAGATAACCACAAAAGAGGCGAAACACTGTATTTATAAAATGCGTCAAATGTGTCAGCCCAGTTTAGGGTTTACAATAAGTTGGTCATAGAAGAAGTTGGCCCTACAAGAGTTTGAAACAAAGTCAAACATGCATTAAATGCAAGGGCACCGACCAAATCGGCCCAGTATCTGCCAAATAACTCATACCAAAATGTGTGAAGAAGAGGCAAAGCGAAATGATGAGGAAATGCGACTTTTGATGCATCTTTGCATTAACTGCTTCCTCCACCTCGCCCATAACTTGGTCCATTATGGCCTTCGTCACCAACACATCCTCTACAAGCCATTTGCAAGTGGCATAGGTGAAACCCTAGTTCGCCATTCAATAGCATTAATATTATTCTTTAGCTACCCCATCGCATTGTCTCAGTCTCCCTTGTTGGATTGATATTCATTGATGATTGCACTACAGGTTGCTGCATCATCCATCTGGTGCCCAGCTACTGTATCCCATGATAGCTTTAGTCCTTTGCAGCAAGGTGCTCAATATTCGTTTCTGAAACCTCAAACCAAACTAAAGTCACCTTGCCCTCAGGAATCCTACTCTTCACATACAACTTCATTCTTTCTTTACTGCTTCAGGGATGGAGGATCCCTCTGTGTCTCTCTTAGCCTTTCCAGTCACTGGCTCACCAGGCTCAACCTACATTCATCAAACACCAATGTGAGAATCCAAACATTGACAACATTTTCATCCAAGTGTTAGCTTAAAACCATGATAAAACCATTAAATTAGCAATTAAGCATCAACACTGGATCATCAAATTGAACATAAGTAGCATATAATAGTGAAATTCATCAAGATAAAGCAAGATATGTTTAAGCATTCATCATTAGAGTCATCAATTTTATCTAGTTTCTTAAATTCCACAAAGCATAGCAGAGAATTCAAAAAAATCCAGCTGGACAGGAATTATGTGGATGACTCTGAACTGTGAACACCAGCACATTTCTAGGAAACTGAAGGAAACCGGGAAAATTCGGCTGGGCAGGAAAATCTTGAACTTGATAGAAAATACAAAAATCGACAACCCAACACAAACTCGCTCAAATTGACCGAAGGTCACAAATTTGAGGACCCTAGGAATGGAAATCGTTCAACATGAGCCTACTACAGACCTTCTTCGAATCCTAGGCTCAATCGAAAGTAGATCAAGATGAAATGGCGATGCCCTAGGCATGAAACCCTAGATTTTAACCACGATTGCACAAGGAAAGCCATGAAATTCCCAAACACACAGGAATTCAAACTCCAAGCAAGACCATAACATTTTAAAGCACAACAAGATTGAACATCTCAACTCATGAGAATGTAAATGATAAAGCAAAATGGCATAGAGCTCCAAAAATTGACCAAGTTCAGAAACACGGTGGCAAGGTGGAAATTCAAAAAAATCTGACCCAGGAGGAATTCTGTGAAGGCCAAAAATCTCTAAACTACAACATAAAACAGGTCGAGCGGGACTCAAAATGCAATCCAAGAAAATCTTGACGGAGCGAAAAAACTGGGAAAATCCGACCGGGGCAGACAATCTTGAACTAGCTCAAAAACCTGAACAACAGCATTATAACCGGAGTTTGAAAGAAAACTGGGAAAATTCGGAAGGACCAGAAAATCCCGAACTAGGGTAAAAACCTGAACTTTTCCCAAAATGTAAGATTTTCAATATGCAATTTGGGGAAAACACTTGGGCAAGCAAGATAAGCATATTAAGCACATGCCAAGGCAAAGAAAAACCTCAAAATCGAAGGGGGAAAAACATAAAGAGCAAAAGAAAAAGAGGGCCCCAATTTAATCAAATTTAAGAAATGGGGTGGTTATGCAAGGCGTAACAATTGGCGACTCGGCTAGGGAAAATGGTTTAACCATTTTTAGGAAACTAAGGGATTCAGTTACCCAAAACTCCTAGTTTATGGACATCACAATTCCAGTTAGGTCAGTTTCAGTAAACAAGGTTGAGCTAGAATCTCAAATGTAAATCAACACTGGCTAACCCTAAATCTATGTGTGTGCTTGATGGTGCACCACCCTTTTACAAAGTTTTCCTCATCTTTTGAACAATAATGTGCAAGATTTGAACTACATGAGTTGATTCCCTTTAACTGTTATGCAATGATATCTTGGGCATTTCTCTACTGCCAGTCAAGCGTCCATAGCTCCGATGGAGATACCTCTAGTTTTCTCATAGCATTGCTCTACTGCGAGTCAGGCAACCATAGCCCCAGTAGAGATACTGGAATCACCCATTCAGTATTGAGTTTTCTTTCCTTAGATAGTTCCCTTTTCTTAGATATTTTCCTTTTTTCAATTCCTTCTCAATATGTCAGATGTCCAACATCTGTACTGGGTTGAAAACTACAATGGACCTCATAACAGCATTCGAGGAATTAGATTTTTCACTCAAATCTTGCAACACCATCGTCCTAAGACAAATATACCATTACAAAAGGATATTTTTTGATGATTTGTGACAGATTCAATCGTAGTTAGTGAAGATTGCTTACTTTACACCTTGTTCCCCATGACTTTCCACAATTTTCATTGACAATGGACATAAAACAATGAATTTAGAACAAAATCATCCAATCAGAAAACCTAAAAAATATCTAAACCAAATTCTCTCCTAGTAACCAAAGTATACTTCAGATAACAACCCCCCCTTTTACTCAATTGAATAAAATGGAGGTCCCCACACAAAAAAAAGAAGCAAAGGAACAAAAAGAAAAAGAAAACATAAGGAAAAGACAAAACCAATGGAACAACAAACTATTTACATATATACAACCCAACAAAAAAAATAGACCTTTTATGACCCAAAATAATGTTTGAGAAATTGTCCATTGACAAGTAATGGAACAGGTTCTCTTGTTAAACTACTCAGTCGCAAAGCATTTTCTCCTAGGATTTCAGCAATTTGATAGGGACCCAACCAGAGCTTATCAAACTTATGGTGGTCACCCTTCTTTTCATTGGCTTTATCCCACAGTAAGACAAGGTCTGATATCCTGAAAGCCTTTACTTTGGCTCTCTTGTCAAACCAATGTTTGACAACAGTTTGGTGCCTAAAGAATTGTTGCAAAGCAACATCTCTCTACTCTTCTAATTTCAGCAAGCCAGCTAACCTTACTTCAATCGTATCATCACTAGAGTAAAATTCCTGCATAAATTCTAGGATAGGTATTTGCAAGTGAATAGGGAACACAGGCTCTTGGCCATACACTAGCTTAAATGGTGAAGTCTTCAACGCAGCCTTGATCTTAGTCCTATCTTCCCATAACACAAATATTAACAGGGTATGCCAGTCTCTAAGATTGTTCTCTAACAATTTTTTGATTACTCCTAGGAGATTCTTATTAGTTGATTATGCAACTCCATTCCCTTGTGGATAATAGTTTGAAGAATACTTTAAAACAATCCTATGATCATAAGCCCATGAAATGAACTCGACAGAAGAAAAGGCAGAGCCATTGTCACATACCAATGCAAAGGGTACTCCAAACTTGGTTGTGATGCATTCAGTGAGGAACTTGATTACTACCTTTGTTGTGCTATTCTTGCAAGGTATAGCTTATGTCCATCTCATGTAGTAATCCATGGAAATCAAAATGAATTTATCTCCTGTAGAATAATTTGGGTTAATTACCCCAATAAAATCAAGTACCCATTGGGCAAATGGCCTTACCTCATAAATAGGTTGCAATGGCATGGATGGATGACGCTCTCTTGATGGAGAAGTTTGACATATATGGCATGTCCTTACATGTTGGTGGGCATCCTTAAACACACATGGCCAATAATAACCAGATCTGAGGATCTGATGTGCTAAAGAATCTGCAGAACCATGACCCATGCCATGTTTCCCATGAAATTCAGCAATTGCGTGCTTAGCTTCTTGTTGATCAAGGCATCGTAGATAAACCCCCTCAAAATTATTTTTGTATAACAATCCTCCTTTGAGCATATAATGGGAGCTTTTCATTCTCACTGCTCTCCTCTAAGTTGTATTCATTCCCTCTAGGCACCGATTATTGAGCATGAAATAAATAATATCAGCATACCAAGAGTCATTAGAAAAGGACTGTGTTGTGTACTGCTGACAAGTAATTTTCTTACCAGCATCTGCCATCGCTTTAGATAGGCCTTTACCTTAGACAAGTTTCCTAGGGTGCATCTCTAGATCGAACTCCTGCAAAATAGCCATCCATTTCCCCCTTCATTCTCCCAACTCACTTTGCATAAGTAAAGACTTCACAGCAGCATCAGGAACCACAGCAATGATCTAACTTTGAAGGATATAATGCCTGAACTTCTTGACAACTCTAACCAACACAAAAGCTTGTTTCTCAAGAGGTGGGTACCTGACTTCAGCATTCATAAATGGAGAGCTCATGAAGGCAATTGGCCTTTCATCCCCTTCCTCTCTTCATTGTGTCAGGATAGATGCACATGAGTGTTCAAAAGAAAAAGAATAAACATAAAATGGCTTCAAGTAGTCAGGACTGGTGAGGATCGATACCTTTGAAATGGATTGCTTAACCTGAGAAAAAGAAGCCTTTGCCTCATCACTCCATTCTATTCTAGCATCTTTCTTCATCATTTCGTTCAAAGGTTTAACAATTTCTGCAAAACCTGTGATAACTTCCTCACAAAGTTGATATTTCTGAAGAAAGATCTCATCTCCTTCTTACTTCCTGGCATGGTTAGCTTTAGAATAGACTCAACTTGGTCTAGATCTATCGATATCCCTCTTTCTGAGATTATGTGTCCCAAAATTTTCCCTTCAGAAACCCCGAACACACACTTTTTAGGATTCAGAGAAACATCATATTGGATACATCTTTCAAAAACTTTAGCCAAGTCTATAGCATTGTTTAGTTTATCTTTAGAGAATATTGTTAGGTCATCCATGCAAATGATGATTCACTTACCAATCAAATCTTTGAACGCTACGTCCATTGCACTCTGAAAGGTTGCTCCAGCATTTATCAAACCAAATGGAATCCTCCTATAAGCAAATGTTCCCCACTTAGTAGTGAAGGTTGTCTTCATTTTTTCCTCATAATTAATGATCACTTGATTGTACCCAGAATAACCATTGAGGAATGACATCATTTGAGACCCATTGACAGTTTGCAAGACTTTGTCTAGAGAAGGGAGTGGGCAGTTGTCTTTTTCTGAAGCTTTTCTTAGATTCCTAAGATCTACACATAGCCTGATCTCCCCATTCTTTTTACGAACTGGAACCAAGTTAGCCACCCATGTTGAATGTCGTACAAGGAAGATTATTCTTGCAGAAGGAAATTTTTGAACTTCCTTAAGGATCAAGCGTTCAATCAGGGCATTGACAGGACGTTGTTTCTGTCAAAATGGTTTAGCTTCAAGCTTTAAAGGAATAGTATGGGTTATCATAGAAGTATCAAATGTTTTTAGATCTTCATACCCCCGAGCTATGGCCACAATATCTTTCTTCAATGCCCTCAATATATCTTCTCTAATTGCTTCAGGGTAGGCTTTCCCTATGTAAACATTCCTTTCAGGGCCAGAGTCAACTAGGTTAATAGTTTCATATTCACCTCCCTTATCCTCGGTTGATACCTTTTCCCGAGCCCTTGGATCTGAATCAAAAACTCTTTCTAAGGCCACCATTCCCTTGGGAATGATGTTACTTTTTAAATTGAGGACACCTTTCGTATCACATTCTTCATGGTTCCAATCTCCTTGATCCCTGTCGGACTCATCAATGATCTGTCCTTCGAAAACATTTGAGCTTTCTAGAAAAGCAAGGATATGTTGATCATCGTCGAAGACTTGAAAGTTCCTAGCATTATCAGGGACAGCTGGGGTGGATATCAATTCTACTAAGAATCTCTTGAGCTTGGAGCCATGCATGGTTTCCAGGGTACTTGCGGCAACAACTAATGAAATAGCTATTTGATTCTCCTCTCTAGGGATTAAACTAATCCCAAAAGCATCAAAGTCTTCAATCAGGTTCCACACTTGATTTTTATTAGCTACCAGCCTTTTATTGTGACATGTGTATTGGCTATGTACTTGCTTGATAATCACTTCTGAATATCCTTTAACCATCAAGGCAGTAACTTTCTTCTGATGTGCAAACATCAGTCCCTGAGATAATGCTTCATATTTTGTTATATTGTTAGTGCATCCAAACTGTAACATGTAGGAAGCAAAAAATGTTTTCCCTTTTGGGCTAGTTAACTCGATTCCAGCACCACACCCTGTTTTAGGTTTGGATCCATCAAACGTGAGGGTCCATAGCTAATTATGAGCTAGGGGTGATCTCTTTGAGCTTGTTGTGGGTACTTGGATAAGATGAACCATAGGTGGGGCCACTTGATCTTTTGCATCAAATATTGGGAATGGGTGTTCAATAGGTTCATCAGGTGCAATATCCAATTCCCGCTCAAATATATCATGTAATCCCAGGATATCTTTCTGATGGTTATCCATATCTTTGATTAACCCCTTGGGTTTTGGTATACTTGTGAGTGCAAGGGTATCAAACACACCCTGGGGTTGTTCAACATAACTATGTTAGTCCGGTATTATGATTGGGGTTAGCTCAGTTTGAGGAGGGACTTCCTCTGAAGGTATATTATCCCTGGTTAACATTATTGCATTTTTGGCTTCAAATGAGAAGTGATCTGAAATGGTCTCAAGGTGACTTGGGCTAGTTTCTTCAGATTTGGGAAACATGATTTAGAACACTGATGCAGGGTTGGCAGGTCAATTCTGAATTATTTTGGTAATGCACCCTGCACCAATTCTGGAGTAGAAGACTCCAAAAATTGATGTCTTCCCATAAGACCAGCTGATCTTGTTGCAGCTTCCTAATCAATACCTATTGGTTTACACTAATCATGGGATGAGGGAATTCTTGCATTGACATATCATTAGAATCAAGAATAGAAAGAGTCATAATTCCCTCTCTTTTATAAACCCCTATCTCAGTTTCAAAATAAGCTACCTCGTTGGGACAGTCATACTCAGTGATGATATGTTTGAGGTGAGTTTCACTCTCAATCCTAATCTGCGTAGGAATTCCCCTCCATGGTAGCCACATATGTGAAAATTTGAGGGAAAGATATCCCCCTATACTCTTCATTAGATCTCTGCTCAAAAGCATACCGTAAGTCTTAGGAATGTCTACTACCTAAATATCCATATTGGTTAGAATCCTAAGGTCATACCCTACTTGTACATGTATATTTCTCAATTCTCCAACTACATTAACCTCTGTTTTATCAAGTTGGATGACCTTCTTGTTTGTTTGGACAGGATTCAATCCCAATTTCTTGCATACAGAAAATGGCATAACATTGCCAGAAGCCCCTGAATCTAGAAAACAATTGTGCAAATTCTTCCCACATATTCTTAAACTTAAAATAAATGGCGGGGTCCCCACCTTGTTTCTGAACAAAGCTGCGTTCATGTCTGCAGCGGGTGCCACCTTGGTTTTCCCTTTTGATTTATCAGCTTCTTCCAAAGCTTTCAGCACTATATCTCGTTGGGAAGGACACCATTTTAGGATGTCAAAGTATGATAAAGAGGTTTTATGTTTCTGCATCTCAGAAACAATATCAAATTTTGTGATATAACTTGCATTATATTTGAAAACACCAGATGAATTACCTTTGCTAGGGAAGTCAAGCGGACCCTTCAATGGAGGAGGGTTGTTATCAACACTCTAATTTGGAGGCACCATGTGGTTAGGTGGTGCTGATGTAGTGAATGGACCCTTATTCTGGTTTCTTAGGAAGTGTCCCCCCTTTGTCTGAAAGGTTTGGGAATCATACACATCTTCCTCTGGTTCATTCTCATTTTGCATTGAGAATGAAGGTTCTTCTTCAAAGAGGTCATAAGCCATTGTTGTATCCACTGAGCCACCTCCTTTATTTGAATTCCCTTGGAACGTTTGGGCATCTTCCTATGCCATCTTCACAACCTTCTCCATTTCAGGATAGTTCACCTTGGAATGAGTTGCAATATCATGCAGCCTGCACCAGTTAGTCATAAAATTGAGGTCAGCCACATTTGCAGTATGTAGCATGTCCTCATTAGCTTGATAATTGTGAGAAACCCCACCATTATTTGGCCCTATGTTCCATTGTTTGTTGTTATTAGGCCTTTGGTTATATCCTCTATTCTGATTTTGATAGCCTTGGTTAGGGAAGTTTTGGCCTTGATAATTCCTTTGGCTATGATTGTTGTTGTTCGGATAGTTACCCTGATTATTATTATTCTAATTAGGGTAATGACCTTGATTAGCATAATTACCTTGGTTCTGAGAAGGGTTTAGTTTAAGCTGAGCCATGTCATTCGTGACTTGAGATAGAATTTTTTTAGGGTCTCGACCTCATTTTTAAGTTGAATTATCCTTTCACTCTCAACATTCTTAGCAACTGGTGGCTGACTGACAGTATTTGGTATTCTAGCTTGATTATTATGACCATGTGGACTATGATGAGCCTGTGATTGTTGAGAGAAGTCAAGAGCTCCACTGGAAAAGAATGGAAAAGGAGATTGACTCTGCAACTCATACATAGGTCTGTAATGGGATGGAGACATCCCTGGGAAAGTATTGAATAAAGGGGTTGGATTAGGCATCTAATACCCCATAGAAGGAAAACCTCCTCCCAAGTTCCCTTGTTGAGAGCTAGTTTGTTTTTGCAGCTTGATGGCTAGATGATAAACTTTAGATAGAGAATCAATATTTTCTAGCTGATAAGTCCTTTGTAGAAACAAGCCAAGAAAAGGGTCTATAACTCTAAAATATGCTTGAATGGCACTATTCTCAACGACTAGATAGGGGTCTTGCAATCTCCTATACATTCGTTGAAACCTTTTATTAAACAAGGGTAGTGATTCACATGGCTCCTTCCTAATGGTAGCAAATTGATGGAACAAATTAGCTGGATCCACATAAACTCTAAACTGGTTGATGAAAGCATTCTCCAAATTTGTCTAGCTCAGAATAGAACCTTGTGGAAGATTTAGGTAACACTTGTATGCCATATCCCCTAAGGAATAAGGGAACAACCTACAAACCACATCATGGTGAGCTATTTGGGCTCTGGTACAAGCATCCTTAAAAGCTTGTATGTGCTCCTCAGCACTCCTTGATTCACCATGAATGTATTTAGGACATAATCTCTCAGGATTCTTAGGCATATCATGAAAGCCTCCAGGAATAGTCCCCAATGGAGAGGGATTATTCATAAAAAAATTCCATTGGTGGCGGTGGTGGAGGTTGAGCCAGCTGTTGGATGGGTTGAACCAGCTATAATGGCAATTGAGGTGCATTTGTTGGTGGATTCATGGGTATCAACTGGGGTATTGGTGAAAATCCTAGTGGAGTGAGTGGAGCTGACAAGGGTGGTAGAATGGTTGCCCTGTGAATCTTGTGTCTCATTGGGGTCTTGAGTTCTACCAAAGGTGGTGGGTTTTTAATTGATCGAAGAACTCTATGGGACCTCTCTGGTGAGAAAGACCCAATGTTTTCTAGTTTTCTCTTCTGGCCCTTCTTCTAGCGCCAGTTCCTGTTGATGCACCAAGTTGACACATAACATGCAGGTAAGATAAAATAAAAAAATATGTTACCTCTCCTGAAAGAGACAATCAGTAATCAAACTAACCACCTCCCAAGGTCTTTGATGTTGGTTCACAACATTGTTGTTTCACAAAGTGGTCAATATGGTTGTAATGTTCAAGGGGCCTGCTGGTTTTGAGCTTCTCGATTGTTGCAAGATCAAACATCTCTCTAAACCTACTTTAACTAGGGGTTTTAAAGAAATAGAAAAAGATAGATCAAGGTTTTCAAACTGAAAAGAATGTTGATTCATTCAACTAATCAGACTTGTTGCCTTCCAAGGAATTCCTAAACTAGAACTGCAGAATAAAATTAACCTGTAATTGATACAAAGTTTCATTCATTCATAGTGCAAACTTCAACAGTAGATTGCAAATCATCATTCAAACAAGACATAAGATAAAATTTCATCCCTTGAAAGCTTTTCAAATCAAATGATTAACCCAAAATAAATACCATTCTGGAGCATAATATAAAGTAGGTTTAAATCTGGCTACTCCTACTGTTAATGAAACAGATAAGCAGCATTTACAAATTTGGCAAGATCACCAATGTACAAAAACCCATGTCTTCGAATTATCTCCATCTATGCTAAGAAAATCAAAAAGATACATCACTTCCTCTTCCTGCTAAACTGCAAAAAAAATGTCTAACTTACTTCAAAACCCTAACTTTCTTTCTTGATATCCCGTCCTCTTCTTTTCTGAATCCTCCAACTTGCTAACTAACCCTTCCTATTTTCCTTTCTAACCCTAACCTTTTTCTAACTCTACTCTAACAACCGGTCTCATGTTTTTTAACGTTAAAAAAGATAGCCACAAAAGAGGCGAAACGTCATATTTCTAAAACGCGTCAGATGCGTTAGCCGAGTTTAGGGTTTACAATAAGTTGATCATAGAAGAAGTCACCCCTAGAAGAGTTTGAAACAAAGTAAAACATGCATTAAATGCAAGGGCACCAACTAGATCGGCCCAGTATCTACCACATAACTCAGACCAAAACACATGAAGAAAAGGTAAAGCGAAACGATGAGGAAACACGACTTTCGGTGCAGCTTTACATTAACTGCTTCCTCCACCTCACCCATAACTTGGTCCATTTTGGCCTTCATCACCAAGAAATCCTCTACAAGACATTCACAAGTGGCATAGGTGAAACCCTAGTTCGCCATTCAATAGCATTAATATTATTCTTCAGCTGCCCCATCTCATTGTCCTAGTCTCCCTTGTTGGATTGATATTCATTGATGATTGCACTACAAGTCACTGCATCATCTAACTGGTGCCCAGCTATTGTATCCCATGATAGCCTCAGTCCTTTACAACAGGGTGCTCAATATTCATATTTGAAACCTCAAACCAGACTGAAGTCATCTTTCCCTCAGGAATCCTACTCTTCACGTATAGCTTCATTCTTTCTTTACTGCTTCAGGGATGGAGGATCCCTCTATGTCTCTCTTAGCCTTTCTAGACATTGGCTCACCAGGGTCAACCTACATTCATCAAACACCAATGTGAGAATCCAAATGTTGACAACATTTTCATCCAAGTGTTAGCTTAAAACCATGATAAAACCATTAAATTAGCCATTAATCATCAACACTGGATCATCAAAATGAACATAAGCAGCATACAACAGTGAAATTCATCAAGCTAAAGCAAGATATGTTTAAGCATTCATCACTAGATTCATCAATTTTATCCAATTTCTTAAATTCCACAAAGCATAGCAGAGAATTCAAAAAAATCCGGTCAGACAGGAATTCTGCAGATGACTCTGAACTCTGAACACCAGCACATTTCTAGGAAACTAAAGGAAACCAGGAAAATTCGGCTGAGCAGGAAAATCCCCAACCTAACAGAAAACCTAAAAATCGACAACCCAACACAAACTCGCTCAAATTTATCGAAGGTCACAAATTTGAGGACCCTCGACATGGAAATCATTCAACATGAGCCTCCTATAGACCTTCTTCGAATCCTAGGCTCAATCGAAAGCAGATCAAGACGAAATGGCGAAGCCCTAGGCATGAAACCCTAGATTTTAACCACGATCACACAGGGAAATCCATGAAATGCCCAAACACACAGGAATTCAAACTCCAAGCAAGACCATAACATTTTAAAGCACAACAAGATTGGACATCTCAACTTAGGAGAATGTAAATGATAAAGCGAAATGGCATAGAGCTCCAAAAATTGACCAAGTTCGGAAACCCGGTAGCAAGGCAGAAATTCAGAAAAATACAACCTAGGAAGAATTCCGCAAAGGCCAGAAATCTTTGAACTGCAGCGTAAAACAGGTCGAGCCAGACTTGAAATGCAATTCGAGAAAATCCAGACAGAGCGAAAAAACCAATAAAATCTGACCAGGGCGAACAATCCCGAATTGGCTCAAAAACCCGAACAGCACCATTGTAACCGGAGTTTGAAAGAAAACTAGGAAAATCTAGACGGACCAGAAAATCCCGAACTAGGGTAAAAACCTAAACTTCACCCAAAACGTAAGATTTTCAATATGCAATTTTGGGAAAACACTTGGGCAAGCAAGATAAACATATTAAGCACATGCCAAGGCAAAGCAAAACCTCAAAATCAAAGGGGGAAAAACACAAAGAGCGAAAACAAAAGAGGGTCCCATTTTAATCAAATTTAAAAAATGGGGTGGTTATGCAAGGCATAACAGTGCTAATAATGGTTCCCCTTCGGGAGTAGAGAGTTGGTATGCTCCTGATCCAAAGGCTTATGTGATAATGTAAGGTCCTAACTAGTTTGGTTCAAACTTTCCTGGTTTCTCTCTTTCTACTTGATTCTTTGGATTTTTCATTAAGACCAGGTCACCAATGTCAAAATTTCTATTCAAGACTTTTCTATTGTAGTTGCGATGAAGACAATTTTGATATGCTTGGAGATGATCTAGTGCCTTTTGTCTTCGTTCATCTAGGAACTCTAGCTCATGTAGTCTTGACACATGGTACTCTTCATCATCAATATGCCCTTTCAAAGATACCCTTAGGGAAGGAATTTTGACCTCAATAGGCAAGATGGCCTCAAAATCAAATACCATGGAATGTGGAGTAGCACTGATGGGAGTACGGATGCTTGTGCGGTAAGCCCATAAGGCAGGGTTAAGCTATAAATAACAATCATGACTAGCATCATTAATAGTTTTTTTGAGGATTCTGATGATTGTTTCATTAGATGCCTCTGCTTGGCCATTCCCTTGTGGGTAATATGGAGTGGAAAAGTGGTGTTTGATATGGAATTCTTCACAAAGATGATAGACTTCTTAGTTCTTGAATGGATGGCCATTATCTATGATTATGGACTAAGGAACACCATACCGACAGATGATATAGTTAAGGATAAACTTAGAAATCTGTGTGTTGGTGATGTAGGTCATAGGAATGGCTTCAATCCACTTGGTAAAGTATTTAGTTGTAGTGATAATGAATTTATGGTCATTGGATGATGTAGGGTGTATGTTACCTATGAGGTTGAGTCCCCATTGGGCAAAGGGCCATGGTGATGTTATTGGATGGAGCTCGTGTGTTGGTGTATGTATCAAATCTATATGTATCTGACATTGGTGATATTTCTTGACAAAGATATATGGGTCATTTTCCATTGTAGGCCAATAATAACCTAGTCTCATAATCTTCTTGGCTAAGGTAGGACCACTAGAATGGGATCCAAATATACCCTCATGTACCCCCATGCTAGCTCGCTTGTGCTTCTTCAGTATCGAGACATCTCAATAGGGTGTTGTCTAGGGCACGTTTATAAAGGGTATCTCTGATGATGGTATACTTGGCTGCCTTATGGATAAATGTCCTACGTTGGTTGTTGGAAAGGTCATAGGGTAGTATTTTGGCATGGAGGTAGTCATTAATGTCCTTATACCATGGGGAATTGGTACCAACGATTTCACACATCATCTATGAATCTAGGATGTCATAGGCAGGGACCAAAATTTTTTCTACCAAAAACTCAAATTTAGGCACGTTGCTAGGTATGTCCAAGAGTGGGGCAATAGTTTCCATGGCGTCTATTGCCCTATTCTGAATGCAAGGTATCTAATGAAAGAAAATATTGTCAAAATATTGTTTAAAATTATATGCCATCCATTTGTATGGAATAAGTTTTTCATCCTTGGTTTCATAGTCATCATTAACTTGTCGAATTACCAGCTGGGAATCGCCATAAACTTGTAGGTGCTTGACCTTCCATTTGACTACCATACATAAACCTATCACAAGAGCCTCATATTCTGCTATGTTATTGGTACATGGAAAAGCAATCCTAAATGACTTAGGAATAGAGTCACCCTATGGTGTGATAAACAATATACCAACCCCTGAGCCATGATTTGTGTGGGATCCATCAAAGTATAATTTCCATGTCATGCCTATGTCAAGAGTGAATATAAACTCATTAGGAACATCTGCAACTAATGGGTAATCTGCTTGTATCGATGCATAAGCCAAATCGTCAACAATGACTTGTCCTTTAATAGCTTTCCTTTCTACATATTGGATATCATACTCACTGAGCACCATTACCCATTTGGCCAATCATCTTGTTAATGCTGCTTTGTTGAGAAGATATTTCAAAGGATCTATTTTTGCAACCAACATTGTTTGTTGGTTTAACATGTAGTGCCTAAGGTTTTGAGTAGAAAAAACTACTGCAAGACAAACACGTTCAATAGTAGGGCATTTCATGAAGTTGGGATACAATTTTGTGGCCAATTTCAAAAAAAAATTCTAAACTCATAATGCGAGTGTGTTATAATGTGCTCATGTTATGGCAATTTAAAAGCAAAAAAAAATTGAAAGTGATTCATTTTATGTTGACTATTCTTCTGCTCTACCTATGGCCAAAAACCCTCATTTTCATGCTCGTGTTCTAGGAGGAGGGATTGAGAAAAAATATTCAACAACGGTTGTTATTTCTTTGCAAGGATGGTGCCACGATGACGAAGAGGTGGGAGAGGTAAGTATTGTTTGCTATTTGTTTTGAATTTCTTAGTTTTAGGTTGATTTTGTTAGTTTAAGGTTATATTTGATATATAAATTTTTGAATTTCTAGGAGATGCAAATGAACCCACAAACCCACAAAATCCTCAACAAGAAGAGCAACCAAATCTTGAATAAGAAAATCAACCTCAACAACAACCTCCTCCACCAATCCCTCAACACCCTCCTAGCACTAAACAAAATTTAATGAGTGAGATTGAGAGCAACAAAAAACAAATTGAGGATTTTATTAGTAGGTTGAGTGATCCAAATGGTTCAACCACAGAAAGAATGGCCCTTGAAAATTCATTGAAAGATATGTTAAAAAATGTGGATTCATTTAGCAAACAAATAACTAGATGGAAAGATAGGAGGCAGGTGGCTAGGGAATATTATGCAGATAAACTATCATATAAACAAGTAAAGGATTTAAAAATTACGAAAGGTGATTTTTGTTCATTATTCACTAACCCATGCACAAATCAAGATCTTAACCTCAATGCGAAGAGGTTTCCTATTCATTGGTGTCACCACCAAGATATTAGGAACCACTTTTATGATAGGTAGTTCATGGTCTTTGATGACAAACCGTGTAACAATTGTGAAGTCCCCCAGTATTTTCTTAGGAAACTATACAATGATTTCATATTGAACAAAATCCCAAATTATTTTGATATGAGGGACTTCCAAGGGAGAGGTGGGGGGTCAGCTCAGGATAGGCCCGGTGCATAGTCAGATCCTACATAGCAAGGGAGACGAGCTCTCGCTAGGCTGCCTCGTGAGCATGTTATGCCTTCCATCATGAAGGAGAGTGCCAACGTAGAGACATTGCAAGTGATCAGCACTTTGACCCAGAGTGTCATCCATCATACTAGCCCTATTCTATAGTGCCATGTAGGGGAGTCTTCGAGTGGTGGCCTTCGAACCCATGTGTGTCAATCTTGTGGGGTGACTTGTTCATATGACCCCACCGACACTCAGGAGGTTGTTGCAAAGGATCCATATGCAACTACAGAGATGGAGAGGGTGGATGAAATTTTCCATGATGCGTATGGAATTGATACTTGAGTAAAAGTTAGCATGTTTATTGAATTTAATTCATTAAATTTTGATTTTGAAATGAAAAATTAACTAATTTAGTTTCATGATTTTAATAAAATTGTAGGGTCATAGTGTTGAGACTGGATACACTAGCCCTCCACCTACTTATTTATGTAGCACACCTATTGGCGAGGTATGTAAATAGTAGACAATTATAAATTTATTACATGCTAATAGCATTGTTTTACGAATGGTATTTTAATATGTGATTTTGGATGTTGAACAGAGTAATATTGGAGGTTTCGAGAGAACACCTCCCAGTGCAAGTGGATTTACTCAAACCTTCACACAAGTAATAGAATAAAGAGTTTAATTAATGAATTGTACTTAATAGATTTTTGTAGTTTATATTCATAGCATTGGTTACGTTGCATTGGACATCATTCAAACTCAAAGCATTAATTCACATTCCATTTAACTAAAAACTAGATGTTGATAGATGACAAAATTTCAACTTCAATATATAGTTGTTTAGAAATTCAACATAAGAAACTTGATGCAATTTCTTCACATGGAGGCATGTTCTTGCAAAGGTGCACCTGCATGAAAAACTATGGATGCTTGGGAAAAGTAAATGAAACCATAATAGTAAGCAATAGCATAGACAAGGCAGTTAGTAGTTTCAAAAATTGCCTCAAAGAAATGTGGTCTCATGGCATGATGGAATTCCATTCCATTAGGTCATGAGACCGCATTTCTTCAAGGAATTTCTTGAAAATGCTCACCACCTTTTCTATGATACCACATTTTTCATACATGTTCACCAAATCATTTTATCAAACTACTCGTGCTTCCTTGCTGCTATGGCTAAAAGCCTAAAATAGGTGCTTTCCAACACACTATGGATGCTTGGAAAAATATATATCAAAGCATAATAGTAAGCAATAATTTACCATAGAGAAGGCAATGAGCTTTTAGGAAAAATTCCTAAAAGAAATGTGTTCTTATGGTGATGGAATACCATGACGTGCATTTGTTTGTAATGGCATTCCATCACCACAAGACCCCATTTCTTTTCAAGCATTTTTTTAACAGTTCAACTTGCCTTCTCTATGCCACCACATTTATCATACATGTCTATGAAATCATTTAATAAAACAATTCAGTGGATTGTTGCTATGGGTAAAAGCCTAAAAACACATCCTTTCAAACAAGATATGGATAGGGCAAATAGTAAGCATGATAATCAGAAATATATAGTTTAATAAGTACTCAAAATTGTGTTCATTAGATCTCATACACTATAAGTCATGACATGGATCGCTATTGTAACTTTTTTGTGATTAAATAATGTTTTGTTTTATTTTTAGATGTTGGTTGTGGAAACACCTCTAAATGTTACGAGGGAAATGGATATCGGTGTTTCATCCACTATACAATCCTCGATGGCTCTGACAGGGGAGGTATGAGGAAAATTATTAAATTTCAATTTACATTCATTGTTATAGATGTTAGTTCAAGTGAAAAATCAAACCAAATTATTGATTCGTAGTCTAATTTCTATTTGGATGGTTTATACAGGGCTTGAGCATGCCTCAGCATCGACGTGCAAATATTTCCCTCGTGGAGAGTGATCGTGCGATGGCCGTAAGTGATTATTTTTTAAAATATATCATTTTTTATAATGTAATTTCTATATATTAATGTCTTTACTTCTTAAATTGTAACAATTAAAACTTCACCAAGAGCTTAACGCTAGTAGGAGGAGCAGCAAGAGCACTCCTCGAGTGCAGCAGAAATGAGTGACAAACCTATCGCCATCTGATCGACCAGCAAAGGGAAAGAGTTTATTTCGAGAGCCTGGAGAGCAATGACTTTTGATTCCAGAGCCCTTTGTTGTATGCCTACATGGCAGTTTTGTACATATTTTGTATTGGATATATTTGACATTGTATGCCTATATGGCATTCTCGTAAGCCTATATGGTTATTTTTTACCTATATTTTATACTTATATCGACATATATTGATGTATGTGTACATGGCTATTTGGTTAATACAAATCTTTTTTATTGATGGTGTCCATATTTTCATGTTATAAATTCATGGTTCAATAGCTATGAGTTACGTGTATTCAAGTGTATACTTTACAACGTACATGTATTCATTGTGACTTACATGTGTTCCAATGTATACTTTGTGAATTATGTGTTTTCATGCATATACCTTGTATTTGTACATATACTTTGTATTAAGTTGTGTATACCATGTATTTGAGTGTACACTTCAAGGCATATGTGTTTGTGACTACTTGTGCTTCCCTTATTCACATGTACATGCTTGACTTATTCACGTGTATACTTATTAATTGGTTAGCCATAGCATTGATCATTGTTGTCCTTCATGGTTTTTCTTGAATAAATTAATTGATTGATGGTTAAAAACTTTATCTAAAAGAAAAAAAACATGTTTTCAATTGGTATTCTATGAAATGATTGATAAAAAGATTCCAATATATTTAATCATTTGATTGGAACAACTCAATTAAGCAAAGGATATGTATAATACTTTTCCTTTTAGATTAGCAATGCATGGAAGTTTCAAAAATTATCCTTGATATTACAAAAAGATATGTGTTTATACACTTCAATTGTGCACTCACCATTTGGTTCTTTGAAAGAAAAAATTGCCTATGCCATTGTTACACTACATAGGTAAACCAGATTTTGTATTGTGGAGCTATATTAAGCTACCACTCTCAAGACCAATGTAACAATGATACAAAATAATGTTTGAGACTGCAAGAAGACATCAAAATGGCTAGTGTACTAAACAAATTCTTATGATTTATGAAGAACGCTGATAACTCTACTCAGTTGGCTTCTTTTTTCAAAATCATACAAATTGAACCCTAGCATAAATAGACTTTGTATATCAAGCTACCACAATTCAAGTTTCAACGATGAATATTTATGGTGCATGTTTTAAATGACAATCAAGTTTATGGTGGTTTTGTTATTTATATGATGTTATGTGATATTCTAATCCTAATGCATGCTTCTAAGCTACATATATATTTATATTTTTTATTTACATGATTTTGTACCAACGAACCTAAAATGAACCGAACCCCCCTATAAAAAAATTTGGCCTAACCGGCGAACCGAACCCCCGAACTGGAACCCGAACCTCAAAACCTATTCCAACACTCTTCATTTTTCCTACACAAACTTAATTGACCACCAAATTATGTTGCCTCTTCACTTTACCCACTTTTACTCCCTCAAACATCTCTTTTTCATTCAAAACCCTTGTTTTCCCAACTAGGGCATCATGCCATAACATACTTTTGACCTCCCCTATCCTTGCAAATGTTTTAAACACATCAAACTCCACAACCTCACCCTATTTCCAACCTATTCTAACTTATTTTCAAGCAATTTCTTCTTTTCACCTTTTCTAGGCTTGCTTTTAAGGGGCCTCAATTTTGAATTTTGAATAGGGTCAGCATTAGTAATCTCATCCAATGCCTTTACCAATGCTATTTTCTTATTCATACTCCCTATCCTACTTATATCAGGCCCATATCACCGAGACACAACCTAAACAATAGATGGAATGGCCTATTTCAACATATTACACTCAAATCCTTAAGGGATTGATCCGGTTGAATATAGCTCAGAGCAATTCCGAGTGTTTGGGTGTGAAAGAGGACCATGTCTAGTTTAAACATACCTATTCAAATACATTGAAATAATTCGTTTGGTCACATGAGTTGCAGAACAAAAGTTGCACCACTTTGCAATTTTTCACTACTTCCATTTGACACTTTTTCCATCCACTAAAAACTAGACACCACAAGAAAACCACTCTGAGATAACAAAAACTAAGAGAGGTTATTGTAGAGGGTCCCAATATGATCCCATAGGATTAATCGAGAAGTTTCTAAGCATCACATTATCCGAGTAACAGCATGTTGAAGTTTGTAGCCATTTTGCACTTTGGACCCTTAAGGGATCGATCAAGTTCAACATAGCTCAGAGCGATTCCGCATCTTTGGGTGTGAAAGAGGACCATGCCTAGCATAAACATACCTATTTGGATGCATTGGAATAGTTCATTTGGTCACATGAATTGCAGAATGAAAGTTGCACCACTTTGCAACTTTCCACTACTTCCATTTGACACTTTTTCCATCAACTAAAAATTGGACACCACAGGAAAACCACTGTGAGATAAAAAAAAATTGGGAGAGGTTATTATAGAGGGGACCAAAACCATCCTATAGGATAAGACGATAAGTTTCTAAGAATCACGGTATCTGAGTAACAGCATGCTGAAGTTTGCAGCCATTTTGCACTTTGGACCCTTAAGGGATCGATCTGGTTAAACGTAGCTCGGACCGATTCCAAGTGTTTGGATGTGAAAGAGGACCATGACTAGCATAAAAATACATATTCAGATGTGTTGGAATAGTTTTTTTGGTCACATGAGTTGCAGAATGAAAGTTGCACCACTTTGTAACTTTCCACTACTTCCATTTGACACTTTTTCCATCAACTGAAAACTGGACACCACAAGAAAACCACTCTGAGATTAAAAAAAAAAAAAAAAACCCAAGAGAGATTATTGTAGAGCAGCCCAATATGATCCCATAGAATTAGATGAGAAGTTTCTAAGCACCACGGTATCCAAGTAACAGCATGCTGAAGTTTGCAACCATTTTACACTTTGGACCCTTAAGGGATGGATCCAGTTGAACGTAGCTCAGAGCGATTCCACATGTTTGGATGTGAAAGAGGACCATTCCTAGCATAAAAATACATATTCGAACATGTTGGAACAGTTCGTTTGGTCACATGAGTTGCAGAAAGAAAGTTGCACCACTTTGCAACTTTTCATTGCTTCCATTTAACACTTTTTCCATCAACTGAAAATTGGACACCACAGGAAAACCACTCCAAGATTATAAAAAAATAAAAAATGATAGAGGTTATTGTAGAGGGGCCCAACATGATCTCATAGGATCAGATGAGAAGTTTCTAAGCATCACGGTATCCGAGTAACAGCATGTTGAAGTTTGCAGTCATTTTACACTTTGGACCCTTAAGGGATCAATCCGATTGAACGTAGCTCGGAGTGATTCTGCATGTTTGGGTGTGAAAGAGAACCATTCCTAGCATAAACATACATTTTCGGATGTGTTGGAATAGTTCATTTGGTCACACGAGTTGCAAAATGAAAGCTGCACCACTTTGCAACTTTCCACTGGTTCTATTTGACACTTTTCCATCAACTAAAAATTGGACACCATAGGAAAACCATTCTGAGATAACAAAAACTAAGACAAATTATTGTAGAGGGGACCAACATAATCCCATAGGATCAAACGATAAGTTTCTAAGTGTCACGGTATCTGAGTAGTAGCATACTGAAGTTTGCAGTCATTTTGCACTTTGGACCCTTAAGGGATCGATCTGGTTGAACGTAGCTTAGAGTGATTCCGCATTTTTTGGTGTGAAAGAGGACCATGCTTAGCATAAAAATACCTATTCAAAAATGTTGGAATAATTCGTTTGGTCACACAAGCTGTAAAATGAAAGTTGCACCACTTTGCAACTTTCCACTGCTTGCATTTGACACTTTTTCCATCAACTGAAAACTGGAAACCATGAGAAAACCACTCTGAGATAACAAAAACTGAGAGAGGTTATTGTAGATGTCTCCAACATGATCCCATAGGTTTAGATAGATATTTCATAATTTCCATGGTATCAGAGTAATACCTCGTCAAATATTGCTACCCTTTTGCACTTTGGGATTTGATGTTTCATTGAACTGTACAGTTGTGTACAGGGTGATTGTGCTTTGTTTTCGATGGAATTTGGTGGGAAGAAGACTTAACTCCATTTTAGTTTTGGTTTGGTTGGATTTCAAGTGATTTTGTGCATTTTAGAAGCCAATTACTGAGGGTCACTTTGTATACCCTATTTTAAGGGTTTTGAGTGCGTTAAAATGTCATATTAAGTATTTCACTCATGGTATGCTTATATAACTTGATGGAAAGGCTTAGTTATGGTTATAAAACATGTGTGCATATTTTTGTGTGCAAGGGAGGTGAATAGAGGGTTTTTAGGTGATGCCCTAGATGTCAAATGGTGTATTTTTTAGTGGAAAATGGTGGTTTACTACTAGGGTTTGAAGAAATATTTGGGGGCAATGATAACTCTTGAACTTTTAAGCTTTTGCAGACCTTTTTGAATGTGTTTTAGGCTTTGGTTGGCTATGGGAAGTTTCAAGTATGGATTTTCAACAAACCCTTGCCTAACTTATAATCTCCAAATCTCATCAAATGGGCTTATCCTTTAGAGGTCATCAAATGGCCAACCAAACATCAATCAAGCTTTAACATAGACCCTAAGACAAATTCCCAAGAGATCATACCATGTTTCTTTGTACCATCATTAAGATCCAATAGACCACCTTGCATAAAGGCTACTAAATTAGCCCTATTTACAAAGAGACGGCCTTTTAAACACTAGATCTTCACTCAAACTCCTGAAACAATAGTATGGTATGTGTCAAAACCTCCAATTCCATGATTTGTTTCCAGGTCCAAGACCTCTACACCCCTAATACACCAAACCCTCTATTTCAAGCAAAATACTTGGGGTTTTAATGAAAATCCTATCTCCCGCACCTTCTATACCCAAACAAAGCACCAAACACACTTACCAAACCCTACACATGGTGAATAATACATTACATGGATAGTCCTTCCCACATTTTGTCAAAACACCACTTGAAACCCTCATTTTCATCATGAAAATACCCTACTGCAGCCCTAGAACATCATCCCAAACACCCAACCTTGACTCCACAACATTATAATCAGGTTAGGCATGTATTTTACAAGTTAGAGGACCCATTCCACAAGTTACAGTAGGCACAAAAAGTGGAATGGGTCGAATTACATCATGAAACCATTTAATCGAAGAACATTGTGAAAGTAGGTAGCAGCAATAAAAACAAGATAACCTTCTTGCCCCTCCTAAAGTTTGGACCACATCCATTACCTCCACCCTAAACTTAACATCCTTGGTCTTCTTGGTTCCCATGCCTTGATATGGTTATGCAAATGAAAATGAAGCAAAGTAATCATCTCCTTCTCCACTAGCTAGAAGAATGCAAGCTTAATGTTTTGATACATGATATCAACTCCCTCTTTTGCTCTCATGGTTGAATATTGAAATCCAGTATGGTGGGCCTCCAGAGTTCCTGTCATCTTTATTCCTCTTCCACCAAATGTTGGCCTGATCCACATGTCTGCCAGCCTAATTGGCTTTATTTTTGAAAGCTGAAGTTTCTCCTGAGTCACCAATGTGTTAGGGTTAGAAATGGCAGATATCTAACAATTAAATGCAGATTTAATTAATAAACAAAGAAACTAAAACACACAAAATAAATTATAACACAGAGAATTTAACGGGGTTCACCCAATCTGGGCTACATCCACCAAACCGCAGCCATCCAATGATTTTATTATCCAGTACAAAAACCTATTACAATCTTGTGAATAATTGTGTTTTTCATCATACTGTAACCCCCATCCGAACCCCTTTTTAACAAGCTTAGAAGCTTCCAGATTAGGGTTCTAAAAAGTCAGGTTTTTTCCTTTTTCATTGATTTTTCCTTTTTTGCAGAGTGTACAGTATACCATGGGCTATAGAGTATAGCATGATCAGTCACCACATACCAACACAATGTAGCTCTCTTTTCCTTTTTAGACTCTTTCATTGCTACAAATCATCTCTTGGATTTAATCATCTGTAACACATGGTTGATGTGCTTTGAATCCTTGCATCTAAAGGAAATTTCCTTTACATAAATACTAGTAGGGAATTTCAATGTTGCCACTGTAGTTGGTATTAAAGCCGGTACCTGCAACATGAAGAGTGATTCTCATTCCTCTTCTACATTAGAGGGTTCATATCCTTGATCTGACTCTTTTGAATTATCAGAATCAAAATGACTAGCAGAGGCTTTGAAAGGAACTCCATGAAAACCAAGCTCTTTAAATGGTATACCAAACTCTAGTTCAAAATCTTTTAGATGAGGCTACTCCCATAGCTCTCTTACTCACTTGAAAAATCCTTGAAACTCTGTACTGATTTTATTTTTCATGTCCCTCTCTTGTTATTCTTCCTTAATTTCATCAAGATCATACATTGACCTTCTTGTCCCTCCTAAAGTTTGGACCACATCCATTACCTCCACATAAAACTGGACATCCTTGGTCTTCTTGATTCCCATGCCTTGATATGCTTATGCAAATGAAAATGAAGCAAAGTAATCATCTCCTTCTCCACTGGTTGGAAGAATGCATGCTTAATGTTTTGATACATGATATCAGCTCTCTCATCTACTCTCATGGTTGAATACTGAAATCTAGTATGGTGGGCCTCCAAAGTTCTAGACATCTTTCTTCCTCTTCCACCAAATGTTGGCCCAATCCACATGTTTTCCAGCCTAATTGACTTTGTTTTTGAAAGCTGAAGTTTCTCCTGAGTCACCAGTGTAGCTCTCGCTACCTTTTTAGACTCTTTCATTGCTATAGATCGTCTATGGGTTTTAATCATTTGTACCACATGGTTAATGTGCTTTGAATCTTTGCATCTAAAGGAAATTTCCTCAACATAAATACTGCTAGGGAATTTCAATGTTGCCATTCTAGTTGGTATTAAAGCCAGTACCTACAACATTGAAAATTATCCTTATATAAGAATTCCCTCCATCTTGTTGGCTTGTAACACTCTTGATGGTGGCTACATGAAATCTGATTTTGATTCCTCTTATACATTAGAGGGAACTCATATATCCTCGTTCTCACTCTTCTGAATTATCAGAATAAGAATCACTAGCTTCCATATTAAAAAATTCCCAACCACCATCTTCAATAAATTGGCCACTAGTTCAAGTTCATTATGCTTTCATAATACTTTATATCTGTTAAAATAAATATTCGAACAGCTCCCTTCGGGTTTCTTTTTGTGAATGTGTGTGCGTCGGCCTATGCGTCGCCGAGTCTGGTCGGCTTTCCATCAAGTTTTGATCTCCCGCTGTACACATCCTCTCTTCGCAACTTCGGGTAACAGCTTCCCTTTCAGCTCCTGAGAGGCTGCGCTGGGCGTCCACGTGTCTCACTTATGGAGGTTTTTATTTCCTTTTTGCCTTGAAGTCTCTTCGAGTTGCGAAAGCCTTCTGTCGGGGCCATCACTTCTAAAGATTGTCAGAGGGACCCACATCTTGCTATGTGGTGGTGTATTGCAAGTTTTTCATGCGGGAATGAAATGAGCAGCTGCGGGTTGCGAAGTGCTTCTGCAGGCCTTCTTTTATTGTTGGTCGGCCCCACCTCCTGCTAAGTGGCAACCATTCGCATCTTTTCAAATCAAAGAGGGGTGAGCGACCGCGGGCTGCGAAACGCTGCCACGCGTCTTTCACACCCGGTTGATGTGGCTTTCTCTCCTTATCAAGAAAGACCTCAGCTCATTAGATACTTGTTGCATCTTCGCAATCTCTCGGCAACAAGAAGAGAGTTTTTCATTTGGGCAGCAATAGGATGCCACGTACCTTATAGCTGATCCTTGAGGCGGGCGATAGGCTGGCTGGCGAGATTATGTTATTGGATGCTGCTCTTCATGGTTTCTCAAAGCAGTGGGTGACACTTGTCACCTCGGGTATGGCTGGGACCACTACCATCATTACAAAGGGCGCGCCTGCAACTGAATGACCAGATGTGTTCTAGCTCATTGCTATTGTAACGGCATTGAGAATCTTCCGATTCTGGCATCATTACAGGGGATTGTGAGATCTTTTCTGTTACAACTTTTCAAAGCGGTGGGAGGTTTCTTTCCAGCTATATATATACTCTCTATGTCAACCAAAAAAGGAGGTCAAATAGTAAATAGATCCAAGAGCTTTTAGAAAAAGGATACTGGTTTTAGCAAGAGACACCAGGCCTCTTTTACATGTTTATTTGCAAGAAACTTTCAGACTATGCCCACTGTTCGGCCTTTCTGTTTTTCATGTTTTGATAAAATTGTAAACTGTGTCTTTTATTGTCTTAAGCATTTCATTTAACAAGACTTTTATATATGTAATACAAGCTTGCTTATCTAAATCATGTCTAAATGACTCTTCTTAGTAGTAAGGATGTATGCGATATTATTTTATGTCAATAAATGAACTGTTTATGCTATAGCTTTAAGTTTTCGATGTTTTGGAACGTGACAACACCATTCAGGCCCTTAAGTCTATGATTTATCGTGCCCATTAGCAAACTTTGGCGCATCGCCTTAGATTAGATTTTGCTTCATTATATCTGTTTCCTTTTCCCTTTCCAAAAAACCATTATAGAAGAAGCCAACTTCTTTAAAAATCTGGAGGTTACTCAGTTTGGCGCAAAGGGGTTCCCCTTGAACTGAGTTTCCCATAAGGCATTGTTACCTCATCAATTTTTGGCATCAACAGTTTTTCCTTTTTCTAGCATGCCCGATGGGACCCAAACTAATAAAATTGCCTTATAGAGGGGTGTATGAGCCATCAGCCTGTAACTAGATCCCAGACTGCAAATAACTTAGGTTTACTAGTACCTCCACTAGGAACAGTCCAGGCCGCAAATCAGTTAGTAACCATTTCATTCCCACCGCCCCTTCCTCTAACCATGTTGCTGGCCGCGAATAGAAACTATGTAGTATGGGATGCTGGAAGTCCCCTGGTAGCTCTGGTAGTGCCTGTTGTTTGGGGCGCTATCTCGGTTTCGGCCCTAAAAACTCTCCCTAAATTTGATGAGGACAACACAAAAACGCCAGCAAAACATTTGCAGGATGTAGCGGATGTATGTCTGGTGCATGGTATTACAGCAGAGAATGTAGCCCTAGGGCTCCTCACTGCGTCCTTCAAAGGCAAGGCCCTAGATTGGTACCAGACGCTGACTCCGAATTCAATTCGCACTTGGGATGACCTCGGAGATCCATTCTATGAAAGGTTCTCAAATGACGGAGATCGTTCTTCTTTATATTATCAGCTATCCGTCATAAGACGAGCGCCCCAGGAGGCCCTGACAGATTTTAATGCCCGATTTCACTCAAATTGGTAGAGGATTCCTATGACTATCCGCCCAACTCTAGAACTGGCATTCATATTTTATCTAAAGTCCATTAACCTTGACATTTCTGTGATGATCAAGTCTTTGGGAGGAGCCACTTTACCAGATGCTTATGCTACCGCTATCAAAGTGGAGAATCATTTAATAGATTGCGGGAAATTTCCTCCTCGACCTATTGTGCCGATATTTTCTGAGATATCGACCTCTGCACAAGAAGCCGCATCCACCAGTGTGCCAGCAACTCCCCAGTCAATGTACTCATATGCAGCCGCTCCTAAAAACTTGGCTTCCACATCGGGTTCTCCCAAGGATGAAATGAGCGACCTCAAGGAGATGTTGTGAACTATGGTGAATGATATAACAACTCTCAAGCGGAACCAATCAATGCCTCCATGGTCCGCATATCAAAACTATCAAGGTGGGTGGTCTACTTATCAGCAAAATCAATATCAGAGTGTGCCTCGCACTAATCCATCAGCGACGACTACCAACCAAATAGTCCCGGTGCCTACGCCGCTGACAGGGGTGTCGCCAAGCTCAAGTAGAGAATTAACCATAGGACAAAACAATCTTATTGATGACATCAATCCATGGTGTTTCCCCTGCAATGATGCACATATGCCCCAAAATTGTTCGCGTGGCAACTTACAACAGAAGGTGGCAGAACAACACAATCAAGGTACTGCAACAGAAAATGGGGAATACATATATGCCTCGGCAATGGAGATGCGGTCCTTACCGCGCAAATGCAAGGAATGTCCTTAGAGAAAGAGTCTGATATTGTGCCTGATCATGCGCTCTTCTCATGGATGAAAGATGAGGAAATGGTGTTTTCCAATGACACGTCCACAGCCAAAACATCGCAGGTACAATCCGACTATAGCACACACTCAAAGAGGAGATTCACTGGTGAGCCTATTGTTTCACTTTCGGACAACCCATAATGTAAAGGCGTGTCTGATCAAATTCTCGGCACTTCGACCGTCTCTTTGCCTTCTCAACCATGAAAGGAGATTATTATAACAAAAGCAAAGGAGCAGAAATCTTCGAGCTCCTCACCTTTTAATGTGGTGGAGCAATTGAAGAAATCATCCGCTAATGTGTCCTTATGGGACATGCTAGCTATCCCGAAATAGAAAACTATGCTACAAAAGGTGTTTCAACAAGAGATCAACTCAGCACCAATAGAGTTGTCTGCCAGTACAGAGGGGGTTTATAAAATACCACTAGCTAAAGTTCTTGCAGACAAAATGAAGGGATCCCATGTGGAAGGCGGAGGTAGGCCAAAACCTCAACCCTTCTTCTTGACTCTCATTGTAGGGAAGAAACTGTTACACAATGCTATGATTGATTCTGGTGCTAGTACAATGGTTATGCCAAAACTGATAGCCGAAGCCTTGGGGCTCAGCTACGAACCTATGAAGAAGGGGGTGATGTAGCTAGATGGAAATAAAGTTGATACTGTGGGTGTCATCAAAGTGCTTCTGTTAACTCTATTTGTTTTCTCAAGTATCACAGTCTTGCAAGATACTGTAATCATAGATGTTCCTCCTATGTTCGGTCTCTGTCTATCTTGAGAATTTACTTCAAAGGTGGGCAGATATCTGTCTTTAGATTGGTCACATCTAATACTTAGGACCAAGCATGGTGCAAAAATGAAGATAGAATCGGAGGCTCTACATTCCGAACACGTGGCGGATGAGGCCCTGATCAATTTTGAGGCCGCACATACCTCCATCACCAAGCAGGACATGTACAATGTCAAACTGCTAGAGGAGGAGAAGGTGAGCGGAGACCGAAATGATAAGGAAGATGCTCTGTTGAGTGAACACATAAACAATGATCCTTTTGGGAATTATCATGCTACCGGATTGGGCACATATGTGATTTATGAGGAAGACCAAGTTCTTCTAAATGTCGTCAAGGAATCCGACAATAACCGAGCAAATGAGATGTGGAAGTTGTATTTTGACAGAGCGAGGAGCAAACTTGGAGCTGGAGCCAGGGTATGTCTAATATCCCCGCAGAATGAGAAATTTTTGAGGTCTTTCCGATTCTAATTCGCTTGTTCAAACAACGAGGTTGAATATGAAGGATTAGTCCAAGGCCTAAGCCTAGCAGAACGAATGGGTATTAAGTAATTGATTGTGTTCGGAGATTCTGAACTAGTAGTTAATTAGGTCTGGGGAATCTCCGCAGCAAAGAATGTCTAAATGAGATCCTATCGACATCGAATCTGGGACCTGATTGAAGGATTTGAAGCTTTTAATATCTTGACCGTTCCCCGAATACAGAATAGCGATGTAGATTGCATGGCGGTGATCAGTGCTTAGTTTGATCCTATCTCTAACTTGCTTTGGAATGAATATTCAGTACGAGTGCTTTTTCGACCAGCGATTCCCGACAATGATCAGAGTTGGCAAGTCTTTGAGAGCGATGAGCACATCACCTCGTTTATCCAACACTCGGGAGAATTCGCTAATCAACTTCAACCGAAGATCACTGAGGCATATGAAGGACAAATTATGCAGCTCATGTCAAATAAACTTCCAAAAGGGTTAGTTACTCTTGAGAATTTTTTTGATTGTAATGACACCCGAAATGATAAGCAGAAATTCATGGAAGACAAAAGTGATTATGAAAACCTTCGAGTCTTCGATGACAGGAATCTCCAGGTCAGAAAAGATGTCCCACAACGAGATAGAGAAAGGCTTATCGGTTTCTGCAAAAAATATGGAGTAGTGTCCTGGTCCTACGATGATCTGGAGGGTTACGATCCTGGCATCATTGAGCACACTATTGAACAAGCAGAAGGTGCAAAACCAATCCGACAGAAGCAGAGGCCAGTCAACCCTAAAGTTGAGGCCCTAATGGCATAGGAGCTAACCAAGCTCATTGATTCACGTATTGTCTTCCCAATTAAACATAGTACTTGGGTATTAAATCTGGTACCAGTCTGAAAGAAGAATGTTGATATCCACTTATGCGTGGACTTCCAAGACCTCAACAAAGCATCTTTGAAGGATCGCTACCCATTGCCTTCTATAGAGTCAATCCTCCAAACTGTCGCAAGATCGGAAATGTTCTCTCTGCTGGATGGCTTCTCTGGCTATAACCAGATTCGAGTTAAAGAAGAAGATCAGCACAAGACTACGTTCACCACCAAGTGGGGAACATTTGCATATGTAAAATGCCTTTTGTTTATCCAATGCAGGGGCAACTTTCAGTAGCTATGGAAGATTCAGTGATATGATCAATAAGTTTATTCTAATCTATTTGATGACCTTATTGTTCAAATCAAAGATGATATATCATTTGGAAAGTTTTTTAAAAATTACGAGGTTAAATCCAAAGAAATTTTTCGGAGTACAAAGCTTTAGGGCCTAAAGAAGGTATTTCAATTGAAATTATCAATTCTAAATGACCAAAGGTAAATTTCATCAGCAAATTCCATTAAAAGGCTGATCACTTAATGCTGAAAAAGATTTTCAAATGGATTTTAAAAGGTAAAATGCCCAATTAATTAAGCATATAAAAGATTATTAGAAAATTGGGAACAAAATTATTCTATAAAGCCAATTTGCAATGTAACTAGGGTGGAATCTAGAGACTAACAAAAATGGTAGATCAAAACTCAAGCTATATGGTTCCAAGGAATAATAGTTATATGATAGATTATTCTTTTTATGTCTTAACACATTTCATTTGTTTTGAAGGTTTCTTACCATCATTTATTGGAGTACCTATTAGTTTACAATTATCCATGGACGGAAGTTGTTCCCCTTAAGGGGGCAACAGAAATAGAGATTGTAGACTTCCTTGAAGCACTGGTGACAAGGTTCGGCCCTCCGAAGAAAATCATTTCGGACAACGCTAGAGCATTTATAGGTACAAAGGTATGTCACTTTGCATTAAAAAAATGGCATATTCCTTAAAACATCATCAAACTATTATCCATAGGGAAATGGCCTAGCCGAGTCGACAAACAAAAGTTTAGTCCGACTCCTTAAAAAGGTTGGCTTAGAACACCAGAGGGAATGGCATAAAAATCTCTGAAAAGCACTCTGGGCCAACCGCATAACTCCCAAGCAAGTCCTCAAGACTTTGCCCTATGAGCTGGTATATGGGAAGGAGGCACTGTTACCTATCTCCATGGAGATCCCAGCAATACAGTTACTGAAATCCCTTGAGATAGAACAAAATGGAGCCATGGAGGTTCGGCTTGCCGAACTGTTGGAAGTACAAGAAAAAATGGAGAATTCCCTAATAGCAATGACAAGCCGTCAACAAGTGGTCAAACGATGGTTTGACCAGAAGGCTTCCGACCAAGGTCTGAAAAGTGGAGACTTAGTGCTAAAATATGACAACAGGGCTGCAAAGCTAGGTCAGCACGGTAAATTTGATAGCCTATGGGAGGGACCTTTCAAAATCATTTAGTGCATGCAACACAATGTTTTTGAACTGGAAAATATGGAACAAGAGCCATTAGGAATCCCAGTCAATGGGATTCATCTTAAGTTGTTTCATTAAGCATTATGCTCTACCTTGTACAGTTGTAAATAACATTTTTGTTTCATTTTCTGTGTGTAGCCTGTTCTTTTTCTAAAATCAGTTGTCTTTCTACGCATTTGCTCATCGTCGTTAGCGGGTAAAACACCAGAGTTGTTTTACACAAAATACACTCATGCATGGAGAAAAAGCATACAAAACTAGCAAACCTAGAAAATTTTAAACACAGAAGCAAAAATAGAGCATGGATTTTCCTTAAAACGAGAAGTATATATTTATATATATGTTTTTTAGTTACAAAATGGCTAGGAGGCCAATTTACAAAATGTACAAGTATCTGGGTACATTATATATACGATAGCCTTTTATCAGGCTTATCTAAAACAAGAAAGTTACATGTTGAGCAAGCAGGCAGGGGAGTTATCTATCCAAAGGAATGGATGGCAGCAACTGACACATTCACTGCAGTGTCCACTTCTTCCTCGTCCATGGGCTCGTCGGTGGCATTGGTAGCATCATTTGGCACAACCGCCAGTGGCAGTGGGAACACCAGGTTCCTGAAGTCAGTGTACCAGTCTATGTCGTAGAAAGGTATCACGTTGTAGCTCTGAAACAGGAAGTGAAGGGCCTGAGTAACCCTCTACTGGTGCTGGTCATGGGTCTGCAGGCGAAATCCGCTAAGAAATGGCAGCCAAACCACAACAGCTTCTTCGATAAAGCGACACAGGTCGCTGGCTGTTGGCAGGCCTATCCCATATGCAGCATGTGCAACGACCTCACCAAGCCCATTCAAGTATTTCTTCAGGAAGATTTCCTTCACCAACCTCAGGATAAGTGGACGGGGAATGTTGATGTCTAGTATGGACGCTACAAAGTGTGAATATATGTCAGTATTCACTCTATATTTATCCTCATATTCTACACAATCCTTGCCTAGGACCCACTTAATGGCCACTAGAACCAGCAAATGCTTGTTCTTTGTCATCCTTTTTAGCCTTCTAGTGGAGATCTCACCTAAGAATGTCGTCTATGATTTAAACAAGGTTAGGCGAATTGGGGTATCCATTCGTCCTGACACTGTCCCTAAGTCTCCTAAGATAATGCCAAATTTGCTCACCACCTAACCTATGAAGGGACTTGCTTGGCAATCTGCTACTGACCTATCACCTCTTAAACGCTAAGTATGTTTGCTCGCTATCTACTGGCCTATTTATAGAAAAATTAACAAGACATATGCCAATCCACCTCTAAGAAATGTGATGTATGTTGGCTGCCATCTCGAAGGCCGAGTCTGCGTTAGTTCACATTTTGGGCTGGTACATGCATGATAGCATGGCTCAAGGCGTGCTTAATTGAATGAAGTTGATTAATTAGCTTTAAAAAGGTGGCACTTGTTGGTGAAAGGACGTATGGTCGTAGGCTATTGTGTCATATCTCAAGCGTATCCCAAAGCCCAAGGCGATACTCGTATCTTTTTCAGGCGGTGATCGTTTGCTTGGCGTAATCATTTTGGCCAGGATATTAATTGTTAGCGCATGTTAACGTAGGGTTGGAAGGCCAGTTGCATGTTCAATTTCTAAGGAAATCAAGGCATATCACACAATCTCTTAAAAGCAATGATGAAATCTGGCTGCCTCGAAATAACAATCAGTTTATCTTGCACAAGTTGTAGGATTAACGGTACATGCCGAATTAAATGCAAAAGGCTTGCTTTCGCCTACCACCTTGGGAAAGGTTTCTATTATCACAACAAAAAGGCTTAAATATTTCAAAGGCTTTTACAAGCGCGAGGAAGTACAAAGTGTTTTCGGCCTGTCTATCTAGAGCAAGCAAATTCATAGGCCAAGAGCTTACAAATTTTGCAGAGAAAGAAAAATGTCAGAATCTTCAACCCAGCAGATGCAGGAAGAGATTAGCCAGGAACTGTTCACGGCTATTCGTTCTTCAACTGAGGTATATGTGTACAAGGATGTAGCATACGCCACGCCTGATATACCCGCGGAGATGAGAAGAGCCCACACGGAGGAGCTGGATAGACCCAAGGAATGGAGTAACCAGAAAAGGGTTAAAGAAAACTAGGATAATATCTATGACCCAAAGCTTGCAAAGAACCCTAAATCTCTCAGAGAGGCAGTTTGTGCAAGGTTATCAGTAGTAAAGGCAGACCAATCCATGGCAGGTAGAGTCTGGTATAGCGGTCTCCCACAATACATGGTCCCATTAGTGCACTATTGCCTAGAGGTGGTCGACGCGGCTTTTCAGTGCTATAATCAAGATACCCACTGCATTAAAGGTCAATATTTAAAGGTTCAAATCAGCCCAGAAACTATCTAGCACATGTTATGTATCCCAAATCCAAGCAGAAGGAAGGAGACTATTGAACATTTTCGCTCAAGCAAGGGGGAGAAAATATGGAAGAAAATGAAAACCGGTTCTGATTTCTTGTTAGAAGAAACTAGTAAGAAAGGTATTGTGTCCGCTAAAGCACCAAGTATCCCATTATCGTGTGGTTCATTCCGCGATGATCTTCAGGACCCCATGTCCATGCTGGCATTTGTTTGCGGCCGAGACTCCGATGAGAAGATCGAGGCTTTTCAGCTGGGCCCTGCAATACAGTTTTGCAAGCAACATGAACTCTTTTGGTATGATTTTGCTGAGTTCATGGTTGAAGAGGTGATACATCAAATGGAGAATTATCAGGCAGAAAAGAAGTTTAGATTTCTTTCCTACCTGGTCCACATGTTCCTGCATCAGAATCCGGATTTCTTCGCCCGATTTCTTTCGCTATTAATTTTTGATGAGCAGAACATAAGAAAGCCGATGTCAACATGGACACCTTTCATTTCCGCAACATATGACTATTATGCCTTCGCGGACTATTTCATAGTCCCGGTTTTGAATGATTTGATTGGAGAAGGTGATATTTTCCGGCTCACCATGGAGCAAACTGGATTTATGCAAAGCTACACCCCTGCTTATGACTGGTTCTTAGGCAAGGATTTCACAATCCTCTGAATGCGGGGCTTTACTGGCAAACCTTTCCTACTCCTCGCTTGCGTCACCGATAGAGTGCTCGCGCTGGAGGTTTTTCAACAAGTATGTATCATTTATTTCACCTTCTGTAGCAACGAAAGTGTCAAGAAGAAGGGATTCTTCACTTTCCCGAAGAATTTCAAGTCGGTAACGCTGGTTAAAAAATAATCACACAAGTTGCTAGAGGAGAAGCTTGCACATCTAGGGTTGGTACTGGTAAATGATAAGTGGGAGTACAACCATTTCAATGACCTGCCAGAGCCACATATGAAGGTTACCCATGTTCCCCGACCATACTGGGAGAAGCGAGTTAATACGCGGACTGATAGAGAGGAAGATTTTGTTGAATTAGCGCAAATCCTTACACCGGATACCAGAGGTCCATAGCACAAGTTCTACTTTCTTGTGGCCGTGACCAGGGACAATCTTCCGATGGAGTGCAGCATGTATAACCAATTGAAGAGGGATGAGGAATGGAATGATGAAAAAATAAGAGCTTTTTGAAAATATCGCCAGGAAATAGCGCAATTGGATGCTCCTTATAATAAATTGAAGGACGACCAGGAATTTGATAGATGGTGGAATGAAGGCCACCCCAGCCTGAACTTTAGTGCTAAAAGGAGCAAAGAGGGAGAGGAGTCTGAGGAGCATGAAGAAGAAGCGGCGGTATCATCCTCTTTGGCACAAAAGGGTGAGGCTTCCAAGCAAACCGCCTATGTGGCCACTAATGTACATTTTAATATATCAAAGGGCTCACTTACACACACTTGGGCCACTAAACTGGCCCAGCTAACGCCTCATCAAAAGGATCCGACTGCTGAAGTTAGTGAAGGTCTGCCTGCGAAAAGGCAGCGCACAGAAAGTATTGTCAGAGGTGTTTTGCAAGAACCCGTCAGAGGAGAAGTGCCCGCTGCTAGTCAAATGCCAGAGTTTTCAGGAGAGTCACGAACGATCCTGGAACCACCGCCGACCTCAAGGGTACATTTAGCCCTTCTTCTCTTGCATCTCTTCCATTCGTATCCACCCATGCTCTGTTGGAAACTGGTGCTATAAGGTGAGCCCTCCATTCTGCTTCTTCCAGTTATTACATTGGACCTAGGTGATTTGCAGGCTTCATTTATAATTATTCCAAGTATGTTACAACCATCTACCTAGGTCTTTCCTCACCTGGATTTAGAAAATGTTAACCCCATTGTTCTTGTTTCGCTATGCTTACTAAACCTTTTCCATTGTTCAGTTGATACTAGTCAGCAACTATCCTTCTCTTGCAATTAGCCTTACGACTGAATCTCTGATTTGTCTGGTACAAATGTCTAGTTGCTGAAGTTTGGCAAACTATGAAGTGCATTGATTTTTCTAAAGACTGTCATCTGAAGAAGTAAATTGTGATTTTGGTTTTTGTTGCACTGTTTGGTGTTCCTTTGCAGGTGGTGGTAATATCAAATGTTTAGCACAAATAGATTGTTAAAGGAAAAATCAGCTCCAGTGAAAAAATGCATGTAGAATGGGAAATGGTACAAATTGGTGGTGTGAATGACAGGAATTGAATTGAGTGAGTATGTGATGGCATTACTTGAGGTTTTCGTTGGCTATGATTAAATTGTTTTGTTGATGGGTGCTCATGGTTAGTCTTCAGGAAGAGGATGAACAATTAGAAACACCTGTGTGATCTTATTTAGATGGGTTACTTATGGTATCCATGATTCATCTTGAATTACAGGCGAATGTGACACCGCCTGCATTTGGATTCACCATGGAGGATGAAGTAACAGGGAGCATTTTTCTTCCTCGCATAGAGTGCACTAAGGATAGCTCTAGAATTCATGGCAGCCAGAAATTCAAAGACAAAGAGAGCTCTGATGGGTGTTCCTACTTCTTCAAAATCATGCTTGGAGACTTTGCACAAAAGCTGGTAACACCAATGCTCATACACTTTTCTTCACCTGTTTTGTATTATATATTGTTGAAAACCCAATTGGTATTCTGTTTACTTTACTGCAGCCTATTCCTCCTGCATTTGTTCCAAAGCTGAGAAGAGAGACTGGTAATTGGACCAACCAAAGTGTGGTTCTGCAAGGCCCAAGGAGCCCTCAAGGATCAAGAAGCCCGCGGTTGGTTACAAAACTATCGAGTTCTAGTGAACGACTGGAGTTTGGACAGGGTTGGGAGAAATTTGTGCGTCACTACAGAATTGAGTTGGGAGATTTTCTGGTGTTTAAGTATATCGGATGGTCTTATTTCAAAGTTAAAATATTTGGAAGAAGTGGATGTCAGAAAAACCTTACTATTCTTCCTGAGGAGAAATCACGGAAAATATGCCCTAGTAGTGATCTTCTGAGAAATTTTGATCACACATGAATGGCAAGTTACCAACCGGTTTGGTTTCTAATAAGGAAACAACTGGACGAAGAGAAACAGTAGCTGAACTTGAAAATCCAAGGAAAGAACCCAATTCCTCTTCTTCTCGCCGTAAGTAAAAGCTTTGTGCTCTCTGTGAGGCCCTCAAATTATTTGCACTTATAATGCAGTAAATAGATGGAATTGTTACTAAAACTGTGAGTCCCGCATTTTTCAATATCAATTGCAGGTCGTGGCCGTCCTCGGAGAAATCCTCAACATTGCAACTCATTTCTTTCTTGAAGAAAGCATGAGAGAAAAATCTCTAGAGACACGAACTAAAGAAAAGAGTTATCAAGGAGCTTACCATTTTTCTGGCAGGCGTCCTGTTAAACAAGCAGAAAAGAACAAGGCCCTCAATTTTGCGAATTCCTTCACATCAAATTAACCCTTTTGTTTAATAGTTTTGAAACCATCTTATGTATACAATGAATTTCAGCTTGTAAGATCTTTCTCTTTTTGTTTGATTATTTAGAAGGGAATATAGTGTTCATTTCTAGTCATATTCAAGCACATCTCTGTGTCTACAACATTCTCTTTTTTTCCTGCAATAAGTTAATTTCTTCACATCAAGTAAACCCTTTTGTTCAATGGTTATTAAACCATCCTATGTATACAATGAATTCAGCTTGTAAAGTCTTTCTCTCTTTCAGCTTGTTTATTTAGAAAGGAATTTAGTGTTCATTTCTAGTGATATTCAAGCATCTCTCTGTGCCTACAACATTATCTTTTGGTCCTGCAATAATTTAAAAGGGAAGGCGACAATGAAGTGTAGACTATTCCAAAGTTTGGGTTTCTGCAATTTTTTGATTCGCTGGAGTTTGTGATGGTTCGGTATACAACACTTCCCAAAAAAATATGCAGATCAATTCCAATTCCCAAGAGCAAGAACACGAGTGACTTGTGGATCCTAACAATATGGAATGGCACATTACATATTTCAATTCGGGGCATCACAAGTGCCCTATAATGAAAGGAGGGTGCAGACATTTTTCACTTGAGAATAATCTGGAAGAAGGAGATGTTTTCCTCTTTGGGCAGGTATATAAGAGAAGAAACAAGATTGCAATCCATTTTGAGGGTTGTCGAAAACTGTAATCCTAACAAGAGGAGGAAGCAAAAGCATTTAGCCCATAACAGGGAAAAGATGCAAAACAAGAATGCTATTTCAGATAGGAAAGCAGATCGTAGGCACACCACAATATTTTCCTAGAGATTTGATTTGGGACAGTGTCCAAAGTAAAAGCTGTTTGTTGATCCTTCCATCTGTAGATCAACAAAATCAACTGAGAGGGACACAATGCTGTAAGATGATGTGAATGGCCAAGAAGACTTCTTGTATAATTTCGTCAGCACCCTTACGAGTAGAGACTGTCACGATCTAGATTTACAATGAGACTGTTATATGATCTATCTACCTGTCAAAATGGTTTCATCTCTAAACATCTCTTGCATTCAAGTTGGAAGATCTCCTTTTTAGTGCATTAAGGATATATTGTTTAAAGAGTAAGATGATGCTACGTTGTTTAGAAGGCAACTTTCCTCTGATCCTATCAGATTCATGCATTGGATAACCCAAAATTATCAGGTCAGTGTGTTTAGTCGCTTGACTACAATAAGCCTACCTGCCTCAGAGCTGCGTTTTGTTGATTAATTTGAGAGACAAGCAGCGATATAAAATTCAGGGTGGCTTCATAAGTGCCAGTGAAGCCTTACCACTTTTAGGTGAAATATTAAAAATTAGCTCTGTTCTTCAAATCAAACAACCCAAGGATAGAGTTTGCAAGATACCCCTGGAGATTAGACAGTGTGTAGACAATAACTCATCAAATCCAAAAATGGTTTTAAACAGGCCAGAGATTGTTGCCTTAGCAGCAGCATCCTTGTACATCATAAGTTCAATCTCCAAAACAGTTACAATAAATGTTAAAATAATGAAACAAAGCACTGCCGCTTAAGAGTCCAGCTATGAGGCACACCAGTGGTTTACTTTCTTTCTTTTCCAGATTAAGCTTCAGTGTTACAACATTTTTTTGTGATTAAGAAGACCAATTTTTGTCTCTGTGCAACCCACTGTTTCTTTTCAATATTTGTACGTAAAGGAGAAATGCATATCACAGATTTAATTTCATTATATCACAGCTTTAGTTTAATTATGTTTACAATATCTGGATCCCCTTAATGCACTATTGCAACATCAGCATATGCATCAAATCCAATTCAGAATAGTTGACCCCTCTGCCTCACAGAACACAAGATCTTTACACCCAAATATGGCAAATGTACACAATGGTTCATCATACTGTCATTACATCAATCAACATAAAAGCTGCTACAGTCAGAGAAAACTATTCCCTTTACCACTTACAAAAACAGAATTGAAGCGGGAATTGCACTTTGGCTCTAAAAAGTATTCATTTCATATTGTCTGTCCAGCAATTTGTATACACATTTGACTGTATTAATTAATTGAAATTCAGAAAATAACATGATTTTGAATTTCAATTAAATTTACATCCAGAATGCTGGATAGAAGTTGATTTATTAATTTAGCCTTCCTGCACATCTAGATATAGAAATCTGAAATACTCCACATCAGGCATGTAAAATGTCATTTGTTGTTACACATTTGGATCTACTTCTCTTACAAATAAAATTTCCTGCTCAACATCAAACATGTAAAAAGTCATTATCTGATACACACTGGGTCTACTTTAGCTAAAATAAAATTTCCTGATCATGAATACACGGGTTTTGCTTGTGGCAAGCTTGATGATTTATTATCTTATGGAGACTTCATATACAGCTTGTCATCGGGTGTCATCTAATGTCGGCCAGTGACCCAAACAGGTCAATGAGATTCGAGCGTATCAATGTCTGAGATAATTGTGATAGAAAAAGTAACCTACTTGTACTCCTAACACTAGATTAGAAACACACAAATAGAAAACATTTCTGACTATACCCATTTTGTGTGACTGGAAAAATTGCGCCTTGGTCAGCTATATGTGAGCAAGTTTCTAAGCTTTAGGCTGAGAAACCATGCAAGCTTAAAAATGAAAAAGAATAAGCATGCATTAAAGGTAAAAGGTATTCACTCATTATTGGGATGGTGTTATAATGGTTACTTGGGTTCAAGCTGCTGTTGGACTGATGAGTTCATGGATGTCCTGTCTCTAGTGGTTCATTGCACTCACGGGTTTGGATTCTTTGTTTGATTAGGAGTAGCTCATTTCATCCCTTGTGTGCCCCAAAGAGGTTGATGGACAATTTGACTCTTTCAAATTTATCAATAAAATAAATAAATAAAAAGTGTTTTGGTCACAATCAGGGGTTTGAGATGTCTTGTCTTTTACTTTATACATTTATGGTTTAGATTTATTTTTTCTTACTTTTGACAAGATCAATTGGCAGAATAGCTCTTTCTTTGTGAGGGGTTCATATTCTCATTTTATCTCTTCTATTGAGGGGACATTCATTGTACTTATATGACAAAATTAGTCCTTGGGGATCATATTGAGTCCTCCTTTCTTTCATTCACTATTGTAGATTTATTTTATTTTCTCTCCTTTAGAGAGAGTTTTTTCTCATGTGGTTTTCTCTTTTTCTTTGATCATAAGAGTTCATTTTGTTTGTACATGGGTACCTTATCAGGCGTTGTAATTAGGACCCATCAGTGCATCCATCATTGTATTAGGCTTTTAGCTTCTCCTTAAGTTGATTTTAAGGGGGATGTTAGAGTAAATAGAAAACCTACCTAATAAATTATAATTAATCATTAATTAATTTTGAGGCCCATTTTACTTGATGCACTTAATCTAAATTTAGGAAATGTTCTTTTATTATTAGATTGAACTATTTTTAGGTCATGTCTCATAGCATAGAATGATGACACTTGTTATGATCTAATTTAATCCTCACCTAGGGTTTTATCTAGGGTTCCTTTTTGCTTTTATAAAAATTTGTTATTATCCAATTATATGTTGAAAATGAAGGTAATATTGTAGCTTAAAATGTGTAAAACTATGAGACTATAAATCTAATTAAGTGTTCTTTGTCAATTCTTTGTGTATGATTAATCTGTTTAGATCAATTTTACCAATTGTAGAAAGAGACAGAAGATTGTAGAAGAATGAGACAAGGAGATAGAAGAGACACAACATATACATGGAGAAACCAGCACAGAAGAAAAACTCACCGAATCAATGGTGGCATATTGACTGGCAGAACAAGATTACAATAATATTGTATCAATCCTTGATTGATGTGCTTTTTCCTTCAACAATCCTTCTTCACAACCTACAATAAACTCTCATGGAACTCTCATACAGCTGAATTAATAGACAATAATATGAGCATGTAAACTCATAAGAGTTGTTCAATTCAAAGAGCATAAGCTCCTCACAAAATCTCTACACCTAGATTGGGCAAGTAGAGTTCACAATGTAATATGAAGTCAAACCAAAGTCTTCCTGAATTTAGGCGCCCCAAACTGAACACTTAACTAAAATTTGGTCAAGAAGATATCATGCAAACTTCACCTCAAATTTGGTGCCCAAGAATGGGCCCACTTGACTGAGCCTTGTAAATATCTTCTCATGCAAAAGGTGTTAACTGAAAGATGCCAAATTGGGTGCCCAAGGTGGACCCAAGTCAATCTTAGTTAACTGAAACATATCTCTCCACCAATTCATGCAAACATTATGATGATTGATCATCCCCACTTAATTGAAAGTATCCACCTGTTATATTTCATGCAACTGAAGTCATTAGTCATGCAACTCAAGTCAACTAGCATTCAACTCAAAATAACTACATGCAACTAAAAGATAATTGAACTAAACTAAATTGATATTGGTACATTAGTGCCACTCCACTCATGTAAATATCAATCCCTAATTTGTAGGATCAAAACATGCATTACTGAAGTGTTATCAATCCTCTAAATAGTTAACTAGAGCAAGGTGGGTTCCACCTTCCATGTGGGTGCCCCATGTGCTCCTATCTTGTAGGAGCTCTTCTTGGATGTCCCCACATGTTCCTATCATTTAGGAATAATCACAAATGTCAATTTACATGTTCATATCATTCAAATTTAATCTCTTTCTAATCCTAGTGTTTAGGAACACTTTCCAAGGACTTAGGAGATACATGAAATATGTTTAGGATTGCAATTAAATGGCATCCTATTCCCAACATTATATCCAATACAGGGTTATTTTATCAACCAATATAGCATCCATCATGTTTTTCTAGATCAATATCTTCTCAAGTTTGTATAGCCAATCCATCTTTCTTTTTATCTCCATGTGATAGGAGTTTTGGTTGCAGGTGATTATTGTGAGTTGTGATATTCACTATCAACTCCAAAAACAATAGTAATATTTTAAATACTTGAAGAATCTAGCAACTAGTCTCCACATCTCAAACCTATAATTCTCAAAACACTATCCCATGTCTTGTTTATATGGACAAGAGGTTAACATAGAAACCTCCAGTTGTTTCCAAAACCATTGATCTACACATGACATAGGACACCAAGGCAATTACATGCCATGGAAAAAATTCCAAATGACCTATTTTATCATTCCAATATGTGTCTAAAGTAGCTATTTGTACATCTCACCTACTAAGTAAAATTAGATGACTCTAATTAACTAACACCTTGAGCAATTTTACTTGTTGTGAGTGTGGTGCTATTCTATCCTTTGGATGTGTTTTTATCATTTAGAAAACCTAATAAATGTATACAATATGTCAAGTGTCCTGGGTTTTTCACTAGGGTAGTTACATAAGATGACATGAATTCCAAATTCCCTCTTTTTCCATTCCAATATGTGTTCAAAGTAGCAGCTTTCACATCCCACTTACTAGTTCAAATTAGATGATTTTTCTTAACCAACATGTTAACTATCTTTTGTTGGTGTGAGTGCACCACCCCTTTACCTCTTAGGTTTATTTTTTGTCACATAAAAAATTCAACCAATGTTATGCACAATAGGTCATGTGTCTCATACTTTTCCTATTTATCTTGAGCATCCTATTCACTATGGGGGTTACTTTTCATAATTTTTAAAAGTATTGAATAACTATGATTCCTCTCATCCCTATTAAACCACATGCATGAAAAATGTTATTATGCAAGGTTCACAACACATTCTCAATAATGAAAAATGTGGAGGTCCTTGCTATAATCAATAATGATGTCAATCATGGACTCCAAGATTAGATTGGATGGAAGGATAATAAGTTTATTCTCCTTCACATGCTTTGTGGGTATTTTGAACATGCATTTTCCTCTTTGGGTTTGTTTCTAGATGTGTTTTCATTTTGCATAGAGAATGGTTCTTGAAGTGAATATGGGTGGGGATCAAAACCAGGTGGAGCCTTTGTCTTGTGAAGCCTATAAAAGAAAGCTGAAGGTTTGGAATATTCTGGTGAAGGGTTGTTTAACCCCTTTTATGGAAAGATTGCATGGTTATGACCATGAGGCTATGAGAAGATTTTTTAGTGGTTGGAAAGAGATAACATTGATGATCCAAGGAATGGAGTTTATTATCTTTGAGGAGCTAATTGTGGAGGTTACTAAGCTCTAGTTGTAGGGTAGGAAGTTTTTCAAGGATAGGAAAGCCAATGACGAAGCTTTGAATCACTTTTCAAAGGTGATGAAAGGGAGAAGCTAGTGAAGCTAACATCGTGGGGCTACGATAGAGAGATGATTAAGCCAATCTAGGAATATATCATTGAGGTAATTATGAGATATGATACACTTGATGGTAGATTTACTGCTATTATGGGGCTTCACTTCAGTTTCTTGAATCATTTTCATCACAATATGTTGTGTTGTTTGCTTTTTTCTTGTTGGCTTCGCTTGAAGCATCCATGAATCACAAAATCCTTAATGTTGTGTTGCATGAGGGTATTATTTTTCTTATTATGGAGTATGCTAAATCCAATATGCCTGCTAAACCCTTGAAAGAAATAGGGAAGATCAAGCATAAGAAACAATAAACATTTTGTGGAGTTTGACAAGGGTTTTGACACTACTGCTAGGGATGATGAGGAGTGGGTGGCTTTTGAGGACGGGAATGACTCAGTGGTTGCCCTCTCTTCTTCACCCTTAGATTATGGAGGGGGAGAAGAAAAAGGAAAACTCTTGCTAAAAGGGTTATTCCTAAGAAAAGCCCAAAATTTGTGTAGCCTTGGTTAGACAAGTATCAAATTGGTGATGAGGATGAGGGGGGTTGTGCTCAAAAAAAGGGAATTGTGGAAGGGCAAAAGGGGGTGGTTTTGAAAGGGGAGGAGAAGGTGGTAGAGGATACTTGTACAAAGGGTGGCTAGAATGGATGATGATCTCTCCCTTATGAAGGGCCCTACAAAGATTGTGGAGGAAGTTGGGAAGGTTTACCCTTTTTTGGAGGATTTCAACCATCTAATCTATGACACTGAAAAAATTATTGATGTTTTATGGGTGGATTGTGATAGTGTGACTGGTATTTTTAAATTAACTAAGTATTTCCTAAAGGAGCTCAACAAAGTGAGTGTCAAACTAAGGATTCTATAGGAGAAGGTTGTTGTCGAGGGTAAGGTTGGTGAGGATAATTTAGACTAGTCATCTCTAGGGGTGGACCTAGAACTCAAGGTTAAACTCTTGGAGATTAAGGATGTCGTTTGAGAGCTTAAAGGGGATCATGAGACATGTATTCAAGAGATTGAATCGATGTTTAAAAATTTCAAAACCAGTATGGACAAGATCCTAAAGATAAGTCAAGTTTCCATTCATAACAGTGTGTAAACCTTAAAGATCCTCATTGAAAAAATTTGTGAATTAAATGAAGAGCAGATGATTGATGATTGTGTTGCTAGCAATAGAGTGAAGGAGTTGCAGGGTAAGGATAAAGATAATTCTACTATTGTGGAATTTGAGCAAGGGCCTCGTGCCCATAATAGGGGCAAAAAGAAGATTACTTTTGATGAGAAGAACTATTGATGATGGTTGATAAGCATTATCAATAAGAGTTAGAAGTGGAAAAGGCCCTGAATAGTCTAAAATAGTTTTTTTTTTTCTTGTTTCTTGTGTTTTGGTCCATTCGTTGCTATTATGTAGCTATTGTTTTGCTATTGTTTGGTTGTGTATTATTCTATAGTAGCAACATTTTGTATTTTGGGGTTTTAGGTCCCTTATAAAAACCTATTTTTCCAATATAATAAAAAACTTACAATATATATGAAGTTAGAAGCTAGGGGTTGTTTAAGGTAAGGAATTGACTACTTTGCAATCTTTGCCTTGTGCTTCTACATTCACTTTGATGTCCACTCTGCTAGTTGTTTGTGAAAATTTTCCTAATATCATAAGGATAGTACAAGTAATCTTAGCCTTAAGAATACCTCATTTGAAAACTCTAAAAATTTGGACACTTAACTCTTCAAGGAGGACAATGTTGGTTGAACAGAATAGCATCCACACCTATGTAAACCCAACACTAGTTTTATGTTCATTTTTTATTAAAATAACTTTACTAGACTATTCATGCCCTAATCCTTAGTATATTTTCAATGGTCATCCTCCTAAAACCTAGTATAAAGATTATTTTTGGTGTAAGATTTGAAACCCTAAACAATCTCACAAAAATAAATAGTAACTCAATATCTCATAAACATGGAATTTAAATGTAACAACTTCATTAGATAAATAAATGTCATATCACATCCTCATATTTTTTGTGCATAGCCAAGTAAAAACACATAATATTTGATATATAAAAGTACAACTTAGGCTCTCATACCATGTAGTAAACTAATTATACAAATTAGAAGTACAAATATAAATAATGATATCAAAATGATATGGGGACATAATCAATATAGTCCCTGGCTTCCACCAACCCTAAGAGTCATTTGCAAGTTTGAAAGATGAGAACCCAACTTACAGTTCCCTAGAATTCCTCCTACTCAAAGAATACTTGACCCTGCATGAAATACCTAGCAACCTAGAAACAATAAGCAAGATAGAATCCTGCTGCAACCTAATATATCTACATGAATTTCTAACATGAACATGCAGTGTCCTACTTGAAACATAGAAAAATGGATCCTCGGTCCTAAATGAAAAGAACCTAGGATGCAAGGGCCTTTTTCCATGTTAAATTAAGATGTAGATTAATAAGATGAAGATATTGACTTTCAAACCCAATGGTGAGCCAATCAAACCTAGATCTACATCTAAAGGGGGATGGGAATGGATCTTGGAAATATTTTGAAGTGGTTAAGCTAATGATTCTATATTCCCTAATATGAAAAATGCAAGATCTCGACAACTGGCAAACACAAATAGTCAAGTTATGACAGATTTGGAAGGTGCAGATGACTGTGTACCTACCTAGAAAATTGGTTCTATTAGGCCTACAAGGATGAGGTCAATCAATGTCCACTAAGTCCTTGTAGGTTTTTTCTTCTCAACCTTTGGGGTCCTTTGGTGTTGGTTTTGAGCTTTCGTTTTTCGCTTGTCCCATTGTCAAAATGTTGTAAATAAATTTTGTAGGTGAGTTTCTGTCTCTTGAAAAGAATGATGACAATAAATGCAACAATGCAAAATGGATCTTTAAGCTCTCTTCAATCCTCTTCAAACCTACAACCTGCACATTCACAAGGGGGAAAATGTTGTGCCATATAGGGTCTTACCTCAATCAAACCCTATGTTAGTGTTTCCACTTCCACAATGGCAATGTCAATGATAAAATCTTGAATAAAAAGGAAGGAAATGATGAATGGACAAATTTTGCAACTCACCACCCTTCAATAGCTTCCTTGATGGACTTGTTAGCTCTCAAAAACACAGGTTTGAACCACGAAAGGTTGCCAAGCTTTCACAATGTTTTAGGGTAACAGAACAAGGTTTGAAACAATTAAACCTTCTACTCTTCAGGTGCTGCAAAACCAAGGCGAGTGTACCTCTCTGAATAATGCAGACTTAACTTGCAATCAATCCTCTTACAACAATTTGTTCACAATGGCAGATAGGAGTGAACAGATGAAATCCAACTTGAAAATGGTAACAATACTCTAGTCTAAATTCTAAAAATGCTCAAATTCAAAGGATATAAGGAAAATGAATGAATTCAAAATGATAAAATGCAGAGACCAATGCCTTGTTGGGTATGCAGAGTCAAGTGAAATCAAAATGAGCAACACTTCTCTGAGAAAATTCAAATTATATGGCATATACTGTGCTTACAACTTGTGTAAACATGCAAGAATATGATTACTAAGCTCTACTTAAAAATCCAATTGAATCTCTCTGATCACTGTGATTAACCAAAAGGATTTAGTCTCTACTTGAAAGAACCAATCAATCAATCACACAAGAATAGAAAATGTGCACTGATAAATCAAATACAAACTTGTCATATCAATTTAAACGATCAGAAATAATCCATTTTGGAGACAACTTAGCAATCCTTTAATTTAATTCAACAGATAATTGATACCAGATAGGTGTAGCAACATCAATTGACATTCATAAATACCTCCATGTTTAAAACATGCATCAGAGCCTCTGGTTTGATAAACTTATTGTTCTATGTCCATCTAATTTTCCTACTGTATCGAATAATTCATAACATCTATCTATTACAAATTGCAAAAATTCCTATTTATACACAAGCATTTGAAGAAAATATCAAATTGAGAACTCATGTCGGCCCAACACAAAATTCGGGCCCAAAATATGTTGGCCTGCAACAGTCATCCACACAGATTCATGTTGGCCATAGTGATGTATTTTTGTTATTCATTATTGAACAGTCGCCAAGACAGTCATGAAAGTATGCCAAAGGAAAAATAATGTTAATCCTTATCTACCCGTGTTAACTGTTCCTTGTGCATTGCTGTGACCACCAGCTTGCTATGTCAAAGTCAAGAAGTATCACTTTTGTTCCCTTTATGTTTCACCATAGCCTTTTTCCGTTGGTGAGAAGTCATACAGATAACAGAATATTTTATCGAAATGCATTTTACCCCCTATATGTCGATGTAACAACCCATTAGTTATACCGAAGCCACATAGTATTCCTTTGTTCCCGCTCTACTTCACTATAACACATAGGTATCAGGGAGACCATATACCGAGATCAAAATGCTAGGCCGAAAGGCATTCACTTTTGTTTTACAGTTGTCATGACAAGGAAACACTTACTCTGAAAACCATCTCCCATCCACCTTTGCTAAGACAATGCAGTGTCAAGGAGAGGTTACATAGATCATTCCAAGTTTCGCTGAGAGCCTCCCACTTAATCTCATGTCGGTGTGACCTAAAGATTCTTTCGCCAACAAGTTCCCATCATGAATGTCGCCATAACTTTCAATCTTTGGTGAGACATCTTGTAGATAAAGTTGTTATACCGAAGCACACCAAAGACCGTCTGTCGCCAAGAGAAAGCAGATATTACATCGAAAGCCACTTGAATAAAATATAATGTTTTGTTGGTGAGACAATCCATACATTGCCATGACCCATCACTGAAGTCACCCAAGTCTCATTGAATTGGCCACTGAGAGGAAGTCCAAGTGTAAGTTCGGCGAGACCGAAGGTCACTCGCCAAGACCTTACAATTCCAGCAAGTGGGTTACACCGAAAGTCATTTGGAAGAAAACTATTTGTGCTTCTTCGGTGAGACAAACTCACTTCACCATGACACTATATTGAAGGCATTCAACATATACCAATTAACCACCAAAATGAAAAGTCGGGGAAACAAGTGATATTCGGTAAGACATCACCCCAAAAGCCATAACATATGCCGAAGAGACCCACAGTGCACCTGTCGCTGAGACACCCAGAATTCTGCAAGATGCTAGCCCAACCACCAAGACAAATGCCGATAGAAGCCACCACGGTCGTCGAAACAACAAAAATGTCTTGTCAATAGGCAACAGACATTTGCTAGCAAAAAAATAGATCGGAGAGACCCAAATGTTGTCACACCGATACACCTAAAACATAAGATATTAGCAGAAAAACATAGTGGGTCGGGGAGACAATGGGAGACCTATGCCGATATGAACCATAATGGAAAATATGCATGACCCAATGGATTCAATGGGACAATATTGCAAAAATGGGTGAAATATGCATACGGTAGGACCAAATCTAGAAATTTATGAGTGAAAACATATGTAAAAACATTAGATTTTTATAGTCCCAACAGTGGCTCCATCTGGGGATGAATGATTGTGAGATCATTGCAAGAATCCAGAATCTTTGGTGAGTAGACCAAACACAAAATGATGAGCCATTGAGCAGAAATGGAATGAATGGTAATGGAAATTAATGCGAAGTGGGAGTGAATGCAAAGTGAATGCAATATGGAGGTGAATGGAAAATGAGAGTGAAAAGGAGATGGATGAGAACCTAAACTACTATGCATGGAAAATAATTTTAAAGAGGATACACAAGATTTGTCCATACACTGGCAACCCTCAATCCCCTGTGTTGATCAAGAGAAGAAAAGCTTCAAGAATTTCCCATGAATAGACAATTCCTGATCTTCACCAGTCATGTTCTGCAGATAGTATGAATCTTCGCCCTTCTTTCCAGTAACAACAAAAGGTCCCAGCCAAAGAGCTTCAAATTTACCATGCTTTCCTTTCTCCTGACACCTTGCATTCCATATCAACACCAAATCATTTTCTTCAAATTTTCTATTCTTTGCCTTCCTGTCAAATAGATACTTCATTTGTGCCTGTAACTTCATGTTTTGATTTTGGGCCTCCCTCCTTACTTCATCAAGTTCAGCAAGTTGCTCCATTATGTCTTCCATGGATTCAAGAACTTCCAAATCTTCTTGCAAGAAAAACTTGTAGACTGGTAACAAATTTTGCAGAGGCATCCTAGCCTGTGCTCCATACACTAATTCAAATGAAAGATTTTCCAATTTCCTTTTTCACAGTGATCCTATCAGCCCACACAGCTAGTTTTAACTTTGAATCCCAAGCCTTCTTATTCTATCCCAACATCCTCTTTATAAATCTTCAAGAGACTCTTATTGCTGGACTCTGCTTGACCATTGGCTTGTGGATGATAAGGAGCTACATAAGAAATGGTAATTCCATACATATCACAAAATATTTTGAATTCATCTAACCTGAAACACATCCCATTATCTGTGATTATCCTTAATGGTGTACCAAATCTAGTGATAATGTTGTCCATCGAGAAATTTGTTACAACTTTACTTATAGCCTACTTGGTTGGGATTGCCTCCACCCATTTTGAGTGCCGATTGGTTTGATAATTCCTCCATCCATGAGCTTTATCAATTCCTTTTGCATTTTAGGTTCAGCGTTGGTTTATGGGTCTTTGCTTTTGCTGAAAGGCTTGGCGTCTAGCTTCAATGGTATTTCATGCTGAAATAAATCTTCCTTGTATGCTTTCAGATCTTCATAAGACCAAGCAAAAACATGCTTATACTTTCTCACAACTCTATCAACATTCTTCAAATTGTAGGGCTGATCTTCTTTCCAATGTATACCTTTCTTGGTGCTATCTCGGTCCCCAAGTTGACTTCTTCAATATCTTCTCTTCTAATTGGTGTTTGTTTCATTAGAGATCTATCATTTCCATCATACAACCTCTCCAAGGCCACCAAACCCTTGGGCAATTTTTTTTTTTTGAGCTGCAATATCTCCTTGCCAAACACAGTTTGCTTCCCATCCACTTCTTCAACAAAAGCATTGAAATCAATTTCCCGAGCCTCATACTGATCTATACAATTGAGGAATTTCAAAAGGTTAGTATCATCATTGAAAACTTGCCAATTATAAATGTTATCAGGCATAGCAGGCCTTGTCTTAAACTCTATCTGTGATACCTCAGCCAGTGTGATATCATCTCTTTTCAGTGCCACATTTGCTAAAAAATCAGCCATTATGTTCTTTGATCTGTTAATCCACTCAATTGAAAATGCATCAAATAATTCAATGGTATCCCATACAACATTCCTATACTATTTTAATCTTTTGTTTTTTGTTGCATATTTTGATTTGATTTGTGAAACAACTAACTCAGAATCACCCAAAACAGCCAGCAACTTAATCTTGTGTTTCACAACTATGTTCAAGCATGTTAATAAAGCTTCATACTCTGCCACATTATTTATACATTCAAATGCTAATAGAAAAAAATATTTAAAAGTAATACCTCTATGCAAAACAAATACAATCTCAGCTCCATTACCTTCTTGACTACATGCTCCATCAAAGTACATCTTCCATACACCATTGCAATTTTGTGTAACATGTTTTTCAATTGGATCACTATTAATTAATTCTGGCTGAGCTAGTTCTATTTTAAGACTCCCTAGATCAGTATCACAAAAACAATTAATTTGATCATGTGGTACACATTCAACAAGTTGGCTCATTCTTGGCTCCATGTACAATTTGACTTCTTGGCCATTCATTGGTATTGTAGCATAAGATAAATCAAATTGAACATTTCCACCTACAGCTGCAGTCCACTGCCTTGACAAAAGCATCCCAAATTGAGGAGTATCAATAACCGTTATATATATTATAAGCCACTTGTGGATAAGTAGCCAATTTGACTTCAACATCTTTCATAATACCAACCACAAGAACAAGTATGTTATCCATTGCATAACACTTGCCTGCAGTGATATCAACCCACATACCAAGTTGTTTCATGACTCCAACAGGCATGATGTTTATAGCAGCACCAGAATCTATCATGCAGTTCATTAACAATTTGTTATTAATAAGAAACGTAGTAAAAAATGGATCAAATTGAGGAGGAGTTGATAATATATCACTCAAGTAGACATCAGAATTATTTATCTTCTCCTGCCTATTGATTGCTTTAATAGTTATTTTATTTTCAGCATTCACATGTTCTCCATTCATTATCAATTGAACAGTAGTATCCCTATATTCTTTAATTTTCATTATCTCAAGTAGTGGAACAGACATTTTTACCTGGGACAATGCCTAAGTGAAATCAAAAGAGGAGCTCTCCACCTTGACAGTCTTCTTTAATTCTAGCGCTTCTCTTTTGTTTTCTTCTTTTTCTTTTTTACTGGACTGGTCGGGCATCTGTATTTCTTTATTTAATTCCTTTACTTCCTCCTTTTGGCCTAGTTTCTATTCAATTTTATCATGCTGCTTGTTTCCTAGTTTTTTTGCAATTTCCTATGTTGTCTTTTGATCTTTTATAAAAATTCCCCCAGGAACTCCATCTAGCTCATTTGCTTTTCTGTTTCTCAACTAGTATTTAATTCGTGCTTCCTCAATTGTAGCAACAGTGATCCTTTCTATTTCATCCTCAGTAAGTCTCCTCACATTGCACTAGGCAAGTGCCTCAATAGGATGTGGCTCTATGTAATCTTCATTAGAATCATAAAAGATCTGCTATTCAGCCATATGGACATTATAATTCTGATTAGAAACATCATATTCGTAGTCTTCATCCTCTGAAGATGAATTTATTTCCTCAACATGGTGAAAAATATTTGAAGTCAAATACACCGTGTGATCTTCTCCATTATTTTCCATCAGCATCCCTTCTTCTTGCATCCTTTGAGCTACAACACAATAGTCTGGAGAATGTGGCTAATTACAAACTTCACAAAAATAATTATTACTCACCATGTAAGTTCCTTTCTTGCTCAATGGATCAGGAGTCTCTTTGTTTCTTGGCCTGACTGCCATAGGTTTCCCATATTTCCAATCTGTATTGTAAGGTATATCATGCAGCCTCAGGCTTTCATTTATGTTCTCACTTCTATATGTATTCTCTTGTCTGTACTGATAATTATTTTGCTGAGGAGGCCTTAGGTTGTCTCTTTTATTAGTTATACCAGCAACCTTCCTATTATTTTCAATTGTCAATGCAATTTTCTGTGCTTTAGCCAAATCTTTTGGAGATCTACTTCCCAGTTCATACCCTATCTTGGGATCAAAAGCATTTAAATAAACACTCAATGCAACATAATCTGGCAACCTTGATCCAGGAGGAATTTTAGTATGCAACTTGTTGAATTTTCGGTTGAAATCATAAATTGAATCATTATGATTTTTTTGAATTCTCATTAATTCATGAAGAGTTGCATATGGAGCATTTTGATTCCCATATTGCTCTAAGAGTTTGTCTTGAAATGCTTGGAGAGAATTAATTGAGAATGCTGACAGGCTGTTAAACCAATCACTGACATCTTCAAGAAGTGACATCATGAACAACTTCATGTGTAAATCTTCATAAGGCATATCTATGTCCTGAATGAAAATATTAAAACTCCTTAAATGTTCTTTAGTTGTGATTGCATTACTCCCTATAAATTTGGACACCATATTCCTCCAACTGCCATCCATAGGGTAAGGATACAACTGAAAACTAGCTAAATCAAATTGTCTGATCATGGTTGCATGCTGGTGAGAGGGAGGGATAGGCGGATGATGATACTGAGGCATGTGATTATTGTACTGTGCATTATAATGTGGGATATAATTCTGACCAAGAGGTGGATACATACCTATATGCTGTGTAGGAATGTGAGGTGGATGATTTGGCTGCTTGTGATGGTTTCCTATCTGATTGTGAGGAGCATTTTGTTGATTGGAAGGCCCTACACCATGATCACCCTTCTTGTGAGGTGGAATATACTTTGGGCCACTAGCTATCTGATCAGCAATTTGGGCTTTCTACAATTTAGCCTCTAGTTCCTTTATCCTCTTCTCTTTTAGTTCCAACTGTGCTTTTACTTCATCAAAAATTGAGAGCTCATGGTTTCCTCTAGGAGTTTGGTGATTACCCTCCATCCTTTGATCATATTCATGCTGACTTCTGAGCTGTTCAGGCTCAAGTCTAGCTTCAAACTCAGCTTGTTTCTTGGCTTCAAGTTCAACCTATTTCTGCGAATCCTGAAAAGGAAAAGTATTTCTTTGATCATCAAGAGTACAAATTTCTACACTTGAATCATCTCTCCATGTATCAAAGAAATTATATGTTTCACCCTGTACTCTTGGTGCTTTACCCTTGTTTGTTAAGCACATGTCCTCATTTGTGCCTTTTCCCTTATCGGCTCTATCATCCTTGTGTGTCCACTTATTGCTGTCAGCAGGGGCTCCATTAAGACCTCCCCTGTACTGAGACCTTCTTCCATTCATGATAAATAGCCGTAAATAATTTTGTCAGAGTCGCCACTCACTTTTATCAAAAATGAGAAAACAACTTGATACTTTTTATTCCCAGTGGAGTCTGTGCAATATTTCTGACTCTATAGTTCAGGCTTTAATTCTGATTGTTCCCCAGTGGAGTTGCCAATTTGTTAGCTCTCAAAAATGCAGGTTTGAACCACAAAAGGTTTCCAAGCTTTCACAATGTTTTAGGGTAACAAAACAAGGTTTGAAACAATTAAACCTTGTACTCTTCAGGTGCTGCAAAACTAAGGTGGGTGTACCTCTCTGAATAATGCAGACTTAACTTGCAATCAATCCTCTTACAACAATTTGTTCACAATGGTAGATAGGAGTGAATAGATGAAATCCAACTTGAAAATGGTAACAATACTCTAGTCTAAATTCTAAAAATTCTCAACTGTAAAGGATGTAAGGAAAATGAATGAATTCAAAATGATAAAATGCAGAAACCAGTGCCTTGTTGGGTATGCGGAGTCAAGTGAAATCAAAATGAGCAACACTTCTCTAAGAAAATTCAAATTATCTGGCATATACTGTGCTTACAACTTGTGTAAACATGTAAGAATATGATTACTAAGCTCTACTTAAAAATCCAATTGAATCTCTCTGATCACTGTGATTAACCAAAAGGATTTAGTCTCTACTTGAAAGAATCAATTGATCAATCACACAAGAACAAAAAATGTGCACTGATAAATCAAATACAAACTTGTCATATCAATTTAAATGATAAAAAAGAATCCATTTTGGAGACAACTTAGCAATCCTTTGATTTAATTCAACAAATAACTGATACCAGACAGGTGCAACAACATCAATTGACATTCATAAATACCTCCATATTTAAAACATGCATCAAAGCCTCTAGTTTGATAATACTGTTCTGTGTCCATCTAATTTTCCTACTGTATCGAATAATTCATGAAATCTATCTATTACAAATTGCAAAAATGCCTATTTATACACAAGCATTTGAAGAAAATATCAAATTGAGAACTCATGTTGGCCCAGCACAAAATTCAGGCCCAAAATATGTTGACCTGCAATGGTCATCCACACAGATTCATGTCGGCCATAGTGATGTATTTTTTTTATTCATTACTGAATAGTTGCCAAGATAGTCATGAAAGTATGTCAAAGGAAAAATAACGTTAATCGTTATCTACCTGTGTTAACTGTTCCTCGTGCATCGTTGTGACCACCAGCTTGCTATGTCAAAGTCAAGAAGTATCGCTTTTGTTCCCTTTATGTTTCACCATAGCCTTTTGCCATCGGTGAGAAGTCATACAGATAACACAATGTTTTATTGAAATGCATTTTACCCCCTATATGTCACTATAACAACCTGTTAGTTATATCGAAGCCACATAGTATTCCTTTGTTCCCGCTCTACTTCGCTATAACATAGGTATCGGGGAGACCATATATCGAGATCAAAATGCTAGGTCGAAAGGCATTCACTTTTGTTTCATAGTTGCCATGACAAGGCAACACTTACTCTAAAAAACCATCTCCCATCTGCCTTCGCTAAGATAATGCAGTGTCGGGGAGAGGTTACATAGATCGTTCCAAGTTTTGCTGAGATCCTCCCACTTAATCTCATGTCGGTGTGACCTAAAGATTCTTTCGCCAATAAGTGCCCATCATGAATGTTGCCATAACTTTCAATCTTCGGTGAGACGTCTTGTAGATAAATTTGTTATACCGGAGCACATCGAACACCGTTTGTCACCAAGAGAAAGAAAATATTACATCAAAAGCCACTTGAATAAAACATAACATTCTGTTGGTGAGACAATCCATACATCGCCATGACCCATCACCGAAGTCACCCAAGTCTCATCGAATTGGCCACTAAGAGGAAGTCCAATTGTAAGGGCGGCAAGACCAAAGGTCACTCACCAAGACCTTACAACGCCAGCAAGTGGGTTACACCGAAAGTCATTTGGAAGAAAAATATTTGTGCTTCTTCGGTGAGACAAACTCACTTTGTCGTGACACTATACCGAAGGCATTCAACTTATACCGATGAACCACCAAAATGCAAAGTCGGGGAAACAAGTGATATTCAGTAAGACACCACCCCGAAAGCCATAACATATGCCAAAGAGACCCACAGTGCACTTGTCACTGAGACACCCAAAATTCAACAAGATGCTAGCCTGACTGCCAAGACAAATGCCGATAAAAGCCACCATGGTCACCGAAACAACAAAAATGTCTTGTCGATAGGCAACATATGTTTGCTAGCAGAAAAATAGATCAGAGAGACCCAAATGCTATCACACCAATACACCTGAAACAAAAGATATCAGCAGAAAAACATAGTGGGCTGGGGAGACAATGGGAGACCTATGCCAATATGAACCAGAATGGAAAATATGCATGACCCAACGGATTCAATGGGACAATATGGAAAAAATGGGTGAAATATGCATACGGTAGGACCAAAATATGGAAATTTATGAGTGAAAACATATGTAAAAACATCAGATTTTTACAGTCCCAACAGGACTGAAGACATACACATCTCTTCAAGGAATTTAGATCTTGCTTGCTTGATTTTCTTGAATGCTTGAATGGTTGGAGACCTATGACAATTTTATCTTTCACATAGCATGAACATGAACAGGCATAAACTTTGACATGATGTTGGAACTTGAATTGATGCAATAAATCACTCAAAAATTTCTCTTGACTTTTGCTCGAATGATCTTGAAGTTCACCTCTAGCCTATTAGATTTCAAATGATGCAATAACTAGGTATTTATAGGCATTTATTTAATTTCCTAAAAATTAGATCCTGATAGCCAACATTTGCAAGTTGAATTTTGAATGTTAAATTGCCTCCAAAAACATATCCAAAAATAGGTCTTGGCTAAGGAAGGGGACCCATTCGCCCTTGGGTGAATGGGTCTTGTCCCATATTTCCAGGACAAATAGTTTCAAGGGAAACAAATGAGTTGTATGCTTGATGCTTATTGAAAAATGGGACAAATGGGCTACATAATGCATAAATTTAGGTACTTATGGGGTCAGAAAAAATACAATGTGAAAGTATAAGTGTATACACTTTTTTACACTACATTTAGCCCCCACTTTAGTGAGGGTATGAACATATGCTCAAAATCACACTAAAGTAGAGAAATACATGTCAAGAGGGGTCCAATTGTACAAATTTTTAAGAGATGGGATGACTAAGGATCAAGGGGGAGATCTCAAGCCCCCGAGATCCAAGATCCCATGGAAAACCAACATAAACACAAAGGAACGCACATGCATGTAACAGATGTGCAGCAAGACAAAATTCACAAACATACATGTCAAAAGACACAAAGAAAAAATGATGAAAACACATGACATGATATAATATATGGATGATGATAGAATGAAAACAAACGCGATGTAGACAAGAAGAAGACACATGAAAACACATAAAATAAAACATAAGGTTATTACTAAAATATTCGAGTAGTAAGGAAAAGAGACCCCAGTCTAAAATTATCTCAAATACCAAACACCTTCCATCAAATAAAGAACAATCCTCCATGAGGACTCAATTCATACACATCACTCATGGAACACATGGCTCCACTGGCAAGTAAAGTGTATTATGCTTGGTGGCTAAGAAATATATTACTCACAAGGGATAAGGAAGTCCAATATTCACTAGGTGAGCCCACAAGACAAGGTAAAATGTGAGACACACACTAGGTATACAAGGTGTGCCAAAGACAAAGTGGGAAAATGGGAAGAATGCACTAGGTCTATAGGTGTGTACTCATTTTTCAAACCATACCAAGAGTTATACTCCCTAATAACCTTGATAAGGTACCACAAAAATGATCAAAAATCTTATGCCAATGCTTACACTAGGTTCAACCTATGAACAAATTGAAGCCAAGAAAGAGTCAAACATGGTTGGAAAGTTGTATTATGCTAGGTTCCAAAAAAAATAAAAAGGATTAACATCTCAGTGGAAAAAATAAATAAAAACATTAATGTCTTAGTGGATAGAATAAAAATAAAAGGCTTAACATCTTGGTAGACGAATTTAAAAAGGAAAGTGTCACAAAACCTCAAAGGATGTTGTAATAACATCACCACAAAAGGTTAGAATTAAAAAAAATAAAAGGAGCCTTGCTTAATTTATGAAAGGTCACACCTTAGGGAATATCACACTTAATATCACCACCAAGAGAGGACTAACCAAGAACTAGGAGATGTATGCTATCATCACTAAGAAGGGACCATTTCTTATGCAAACAATGAGTGGGGGACTATATTCCCCCCCTTAAAATGTTATTGTACTTGCTACACTGGCATTTTAAGGATAAATGAAGAGATACCAATAAGGTATACACCTAGGACAAGGATACCTAACCCCTTTCCCCCAAGTGTAAGGACAAGAGGTGAGCCCAATGGATGATGATGGGTTGCTCCTTGAAAAATGAAATATAATTGCATAAAGCCAAGTTTATACCCTCATGCATGGGAGTGAATATTGGGTGATACTACAACTACCACATGGCAAGGAGAAACAACTAATGATATTGATTAAGTGAAAGGGTTTTCAATGTTTTTGAATGACAATAACCAATACTTCTTTTTGTTTCTTGTGTGCTAGGTTCTATAGGGATGCAGATACCTTGTTCTCTAAAATCACATCCTTTCCTATTATAGCCACATTGTTTCAAAAGGTGATGTCCTTTTCCATAAGTTGCTTCCAATTCTTTTGAGGAAGATGGATTTTCATGATTATCATATGTGGATGTATAAGTTGTGTTTTCTTCCTCTTTGGTAAAAGTTGGAATCAAATGTTTTTGATGATTCAGTTGACATCATTGTTTCTTCTTTCTCTTTTCTTGAATTTAATTGTATAACTATGTTTTCCCCATCAAATGTAGGTGTGAACTATAATGATCCCAAATCATCCTCCAAAAAAATTGTCACACTTGAGAAACACTTATCTATATCCTCAACTTGTAAATGTTCAAATTTGGTTGTTGGTATTAATGTGGTAAGAGGATTTGTCATTCCTGTTTTGGTTTATAAATAATTTTTAGATTTAGGGTCAACTTTTACCATGTGAACCTTATTGTTGTATATGTATTTCAACATATGGTGTAGCATTGAATACACTGTATTAATTTCATGAATCCATTGTCTTCCCAAGAGAATATTATATGAAATTTCATGGGGCTTGACATGGATAGGGGCTTGTAACATCACCCTACCAAATTTGGCAAGTAATATTATCACACCAAGGGATTTTTTTCCCACATTATCAAAACCATGGATAGACAAAAAATCTGGTTGAATTTTAGTCTTATCTACTCTAATTCTATCCAAATTTTTGACACTACAAACACTAAGTCTTGAACTATTGTCAATAAGGGTATGTCTAATCCCGACCTTGTTAATAAAATCCAATAACATCAAAGCATCATTTTATTTTTACATTTCCAAAAGAGGTAATTCACTTTGATGAAAGACAATGTCCAAATTGGGTTGATTCATATTCTCAATCAAAGTTGCCACATCATTTGGTTGTGCACTAGGAGAGATTACAACTTTTTTCAAGGCCTTTTGAAGCATGGCATGGTAAGTAGGTGATGTTTGAATCAAATCCCACAAGGATATCTTAGCAGGAGTACGACGAAGTTGCTCAACAAGATCTTATCATTTATCACTACACTAAGGGATGTTAGGTGTGGGTGGGAGATACACTAGAATGGGAACTTTTTAGTTTTCTTTGGTTGCTTATTTCTCCTATTATTATGTGTGAGCTACAATATGATAAATAGGTTGTTACAACACATGATTACTAGTAATTTTTTTTGAAAAACTTAGGATGTGGTCATGAGATTTAGGAGGTCCTATAATGAGAAATGGTTTAGGAGATGACTTCGGAGGTCCAAAAGGATTTTTACGAGGTCCAATAATTAAAGGAGTTCTAATAGTCACTTGTGCATTCAACCTCAACATTTTTAACTTCTGGTTGATTATTTTATAATAAGGAGAGCTCTAAGGTCACCTTAGCATCTTGATATAAGAAATCCATCTTACCATATTTTGAAAGGAATGCATCAATTATTTCACCCTCTTTCCCAAAAATATCTTCCCAAGTAGGAGAAGTGGGGGAAGAGAAAAAAACAAGATTCTCATGAGCTCTTCTAACACCAAGATACCTTCGTCAAAAGTAGGAGAGGTATTAGGAGAAGAACAATTATGCTTGTCCATAATTGCATCCTCTTGCACCAAAACACTCTCACAATTAGGATAGATGTTAGGATATGAGTCAAGGATAGGAAAAGTGATATTAAGAAATGTGTCAATGATTTCGTTCTCTTGCACCAAGGTATTCTCATAATTAGGGAATACATTGGGGGAATGGCTAACATGCTTGTGAATGACCTCATTTAGTTCCCTAGATTTTACTCATAATTAGGGAGATTGTACTTATGCAAGCCATGCATTACCATATCAAAAACACATCTTTGAAAAGGAAACATGTCTCTACTTGCCTACGGTTTTGAATTTGTGCAAAAATAAAAACTAATATACCCAAATTATGCAATGTTTTAGAAAATGTAAACAATTGTCCTACAGATCTGATGATTTCCAACATTGAACTACAACTTTTTTTCCCAAATTTGTAACAAATCAAGCAAAAGGACATTTTCCTTGCACATGCAATAACATTTTTTTAGAATTTTAAATTAGAAATGTGCAAGCAAAAATAGACTGATAATATAGAGATATAAACTTGTGGAAAATTGCTTGAGACACCCATACAAGGATAGGGTCATCCAATGTCAAACGGGTCCTTGCTCAAGGTTCAAAAAACTAAAAATTTGAAGTTTTATGTTACTGTTTAATGTTTCTTTCTCTAGTTGCAAACGTGTTACACATATAATATTTTTCTAGATTTTGCTCAATTTAGGATAATGTAATGCAAAATGCAAGTGTGCAACAAAGGTGAAAATATTTTGACAAGTTTTAAATGCAAATTTCAAATGTAAAATGCAATATTTTAATGATTCTAAGATGCCACAACCTAAAAATGATGATTTTTATGCAATTTTGAAATCAAATAATGCAATTTTTTTCACTTTTTAAACTATAAGAAAGATTCTTAAAAAGATGCAATTATGAATTCCAATTTTGGGTTTTGCAGGCATAAACAGACTAAGAAAACAAAGACAAAAATGTGTGAAAAATCTTGCCAAAAAACTTGTACAAGGACAGGGTCAGCCAATGACTACTAAGTCCTTGATTAGGGTTCTAAAAAATGAAAGAGTGAATATCTAAGTTGGTTTTGAAGATTGTTGCTCCTACTTGCAAACAGGTTTGGATTTTTCAAGAATTTCTTCAATTTAAGACAATGTAATTCAACTGCAAAGAAAGGAAAATTTTGAATGCAATTTCCAAATCTCAATCATGCAAAAATTGATTGATTCTAAGATGCAAAATTATGAAAATGAAGATTTGATGTAAACTTGAAACAATTTTTTAAAAAAAATTTAGGCTGAAATGAAAGATGCAATGCAATAAACAATTTGAAATTTTAGCCACTTAATGAATGTAAATCAGATCTAAAGATGAATGGAACAAATTCTAATGCAAGCTATGATGCAAGATTAATGTAATTTTTTTTTTTAAAATTATGCTTTTAGAATGCAAAAATGAAACCCTAAATGAGAAAATACAAAATAATGCAATGCAAATCTAAACCAAGGGTTTGAAAAAATTGCAATTATTAGAAGGTATATGATGTAAGAATGTTAGGTTCACCAAAATGGAACATAGAAAATGGGATCCTCGGTCCTAAATGCAAAGAACCTAGGATACAAGGGCCTTTTTCCAAGTTACATTAAGATGTAGATCAACAAGGTGAAAAGATTAACTTTCAACCTCAATGGTGAGCCAATCAGACTTGGATCTACATATAAAGAGGGATGGGAATGGATTGGAAATATTTTGAAGTCGTTAAGCTAATGATTCTATATGCCCTAATATGAAAAATACAAGATCATGAAAACTAGCAAACAAAAATAGTCAAGTTTTAGCAGATTTGGAAGGTGCAGATGACTATGTACCCACTCAAAAAAATTGGTTCTGCTAGCCCTACAAGGATGGTGTCGCCCAATGGTCATTGAGTCCTTATAGGATTTTTTTGTTCAACTTTTTGGGATCCTTTGGTGTTGGGTCGAAGCTTCCATTTTTTGCCTATCCCACTGTCAGAATGTCATAAATAAATTATGTAGGTGATTTTTCATGTCTTGATAAGAATGGTGACAATAAATGCAACAATATAAAATGGATCTTCAAGCTCTCTTAAATCCTCTTCAAACCTACAATCTGCACATTCACAAGGGGGGGAAATGTTGTACCATATAGAGGCTTGCCTAAGTCAAATCCTGTGTTAATGTTTCCACTTCTACAATGCCAATGTCAATGATAAAACCTTGAATGGAAAGGAAGGAAATGTTGAATGAACAAATTTTGCAACTTACCACCCTTTAATGGATTCTTTGAAGGACCGAAGGCATACACATCTCTTCAAGGATTTTAGATCTTGCTTGCTTGATTTTCTTGAATGCTTGAATGCTTGGAGACCCATGACAATGTTAGCCTTCAAATATTATGAACATGAGCACACATAAGCTTTGACATGATGTTGAATCTTGAATTGCTACAATAAATCACTAAAATACTAATCTTGAATGATCTTGAATGATCTTGAAGTTCATCTCTAGCTTGTTAGATTTCAAATGATGTAATAACTAGGTATTTATAGGCATTTATTTAATTTCCCAAAAATTCTAAGATCCTAATAGCTGACATTTGCAAGTTGAATTTTGAATGTTAAATTGCCTCCAAAAACATATCCAAAAATGAGTCTTTGCTAAGGGGACCCATTCACCCTTGGGCGAATGGGTCCTAGACCATATTTCTAGGACACATAGTTTCAAGGGAAAAAAATGAGTTTTATGCATTTATTCAATGCTTGATGCTTATTGAAAATGAGACAAATGGGCTATAGAATGCATAAATTTAGGTACTTATGGGGGAAATTAAGCTTAATAATCTAGGGGGGGCATAATGTGAAAGTGTAAGTGTATACACTTTTTACAATATACTACTATCAAGATATTGTAGAGAAATATATCAATATAATTTTCTAGGTAACATTCATCTATTTCAATGAAAAATTGGCTTTGGCCAAAACACTAGAATAAACTGGAAGATCCCAAAACGAGGATTGGCCTTCTCTATTGGTCCATATTTAACACCCTATCCCAAAATTTAAACCTTCATTTATTGAATAACATGCATATCCAAAGATCATAAAAATAAATAAATACTTTTTTTCTTTCATGCAAATGATAAATGAACATCTTTCATTATTTTAGTCTTTTCATGCATAATGATGGTAAAATATGTAATTGACATGAAATTATATTTTGACATGCAACTTGGCTATTGACATGTAATTTAATTATTGACATGCAACTAGTTATAAATATGTAAATTTGTTCTTTCATGAATTCTCAATTTCATGCAATAATTAACGTACATGCATTACTACTCTCCATATCATGCAATATTTAATGTAAATGTAATACTATTTTCATTTTCATGCAATAATGACTAATTTTCAATGGCTTGCAAGTTTAATCCATTTGAAATCAGTTTGTAATAGCGATGCATATTTGTGCTATTATATACATACATACATACACATATACATATACATATACATATACATACACACACACACACACACACACACACACACATATATATATATATATATTAGTTGGGGTGTGATTGGAGGCATTTGATTGGATCTAGGGTTTGGATGCAACATTGAAATTTTGGGGATGTTCAACCAATGGGGTAGGTCAATCGATCTTGTTTGTTTGTCTTGTTCTTGGTCGATGTGAGTTCCTACCTCATGCAATGCTCTCCCTACTAAGTGAGGCCAACATAACAAATGGATGGGCTCCATCCCACACCCCGGTAGGGACTAATAAAATCAAATGGATGTCCCAGACCCCACCGCTAGGGCAAAGTCCACCACCCCAGCTTCTAACGAGGGGGTGAGAGGCTATAGAGTTGGCTTCGCACCGACTTTCCCTTTAGGACCAACCTATTCACCTCAGGATGGTAGGCTCCACCTAGGGCCTCCCTTGGGCTCAGGAGTATTCTTTCCTGCATCCGAAGGCTCTACCTCTGCTCTTTGGTCTTCGGTGCCATAGGGTGCCAACTACCAACTAGAGTATAGCCTAGTCTCCCTCAATCTATCGCATGAATGACCCCCATCAATCAATAGGTCAAAATTGAAATTAGAGCTCTTCATTCATTCATTCTCCTCAATATCATCTGAGGGTGGGTGGCGGGTGAGAGGGAATTATATTCGGTAGATCATGGTGTTGGCATGTTATGTATGGAATCATCAGGAATCTTCATCTCTTGATACACTCTTCTCTGGAGGGGAAGATATAGAGCTTGAAACACGACAATTCCACCCTAACTGACCCCTATCTATGCCTAAAGAAGGGAGTCTACTTTTCCCTTGAATGAACCATCTATGGTGTTTGCCCAAATCTCTACAGATGGATGGGATTGGGGTACCTACAACAAGGATAGTGGGAAGAACTATAGTTCATTGTCAAATGGAGAATAAAGCATGCTCCCCGGAACTGATTGAAACTGTTGCCAACTGCATTGACCATGCACTTTACTAAGCTAAAGCAATCCAACCCAGGAAGCAAGAAAGAAATCTCATGTTAGCAGGCCCTTGACCGAGGGTGCAAGTAGGTGGGGGTAGTCCTAGGGGTAGGTATGTGGCTAGAAGCTTGGATCCTTCCTTTGGTGGACACCAAGCTTGTATCTACCCTACTAGACGGACCATCTAAGGCTCCTAACCACCCTAAGTTTCACTATCGACCAATGGGTCTGCCACCAAGGGGGTGGGAGGCTATAGAGTTTCTCTACCACTGACCATATGTGCCTTAGGGTGAATAGGTGATACCAAACCAACCCCACCACGGGTGGGTGGGAGGCTATAGAGTTGGGTGAGTATGGTTGATCCCTTGATAGTGAGTGTGGTTGTTGGAGCTAGTTAACCAAGATATGCGATAGATAGTATTTTTTCTAGGTTCCCCATTTCTTTCCCATTGGCGGTGGCCCCCACCATTTGCTACCAAAGCAGTGGTAGGGATTTTGAATCAATAGATTCCTATAGACCACCTTATAGAGAGTGAGGGGGCTATTCCAACAATTTTCCCAACTTCTTTAATCCTCCCACCTAGAACTATTGTTTAGCTATAGGGAGGCTATAGAGTTGCTTCACCGCTGCCTAACCTGTGAAGCATAGGTCGGTAGTGAAGTGTAGGCAAAGCCAACCCCACTGACCTATATGCCTAAGAAAGAATCCCTGTAAGTAGGTAGAGTTATGGGTGGGTGGAGTAAGTGGGATAGTAGTAGTTCAAGATGGGGGTGGAATGGTTTGGTAGTTAGTATGATGGATGACAGGGATAGGAAGAAGTGGGGCAGGTAGATGTTAGGGCAAGTGCCTAGTTAGGAAAGGGTGTCAATACAGTGATGGAGAGGATAGTAGAGTGGGGAAAGAGAGTCCTCTTGTGGCCCCTGGAAAGAGGTAGTTAATTGTTGCGCAACTTCCTAGAGTGCCTTCCGACCCACTCATATATATATATATATATATATGTGTGTGTGTGTGTACATATTTATAACTATAATTCTTCAAATTGGGATACAAACTTGAAATAGAAGAATCATACCATAATAGTAAAATGAAAATTTCATATATATCTTCAGATATAATCACACTAGAATAAATTGGTTTCTAGTTTACTATTGTTCAAGTTTGCAAATCCAAATGGAATACTACAATGGGTTTAAAAATCAACAACAATAATTTTTATATAGTTATAGTCATGATCTACCTGCTAATTCAAATTTTATAATCTCATTCCATATGTGTGTGTGTGTATATGTATATGTATATATATATGTATATATATGTATATATATGTATATATATATATGTAAATATATATGTATATATATATATATGTAAATATATATGTATATATATATATATGTAAATATATATGTATATATATATATGTAAATATATATGTATATATATATATATATATGTATATGTATATATATGTATATATATATTTATATCAGCCTACATAACTATAATTTCTACCACTAATAAACTATTGGATGTTGTGTTTGTGTTGCTGATATGTGGTTTTCATTGATGTCAACACTATTGGCATTAATGTCTTAGAAGTTGCATATGTTGAGGATATTGAGAAAATTATAATGAAGTAAGTTGCAAGTTGTCAGTGGTGAAGTGAAGTTCATTATGTTGGTTAGCTTAGTATGTTGATAATCAAAGGTTTTGGATTAAAAGGTTTATTTTTTAGTATATCTAGTTTATCCACATCAAGTATCCACATCAAGTTTTAGAGATCTGCGTGAAGATTTGATCAAGTTATGAGCAGCTGTATTCTATCAGTTTTTTTGTTACTTTAGTTGGTGTTCCTGAATGAAGATGATGTGATTTTAGTAAGTTCAGTTGTTGCGGATGCTTCTCTGGTTATTCATGATTTTTGTGGATGTTTTTAGGTTGTGATCTATCTATGTTTCACATTTGCATTGATCGTTGTGCTCACGATTAGACATTTTCTCTTTCTTGTTCATGTTTTTCATATTCATGGCCGACAGGGTGTTGTAGCATGTTGTGGATCTTTGAGGAATAATTGTTTTCAAGTTTTTCATGTTTGAGTATTTTACTTTGGGTCTTCACTATGTTGTGGCTGACCTTGGTTGACTCACATTGAAAATTATTTATTGTTTTGGGCCAACAATTTGCATTCATTTTATTATTTTGCTGAGGCCGACATGAAATGATGTAATTTCTTGTTGCAAATATATATGAGTGACTGTTTATTCCATTTGAAGGTGTTCTTGTGTATGAGATGTGCAAATAATGTCCTAATCAGAATAATTTCCTAATCATTCAAAGGCAGAAGAAGAGTGTGAAGAAGTGTTCATGTGCTCAACTGAAACTGTAATCAGGCATTAGCAGATGCTATTTTTCTCAGTTCAAATCTTATGAATGTAATCCAAATATTTTGTAAGACAGTGTGTCTTCCTTTGGGCAGCAAGCCTTTTTGTATTTGAGCAGTGAGCTCTAGGAAGTGTGCTTGAATGCATGTGCATTCCCCATTCACATTTATTTTATACTTTTAATAGGGTATAATCTTGTGGACTAACCTCCACCATGGTTTTTCCCCTAACAAGGTTTCCATGTAAAAAATCTTGGTGTTATGTGTGTTTTTGATGTGCTATTGATTTATGCTTTCATGGTTATTGATCATATATAAGAATAAGATTAATAAGTTTAATAAGTTTTGAATTTTTGTGACAATTAATTCACCCCCCCTCTCAGTTGTCTGTCCTTGTGTTGCCAAAAATTGGTATCAGAGCAGGTTCCTTGGAAGAAGTTTAATAGCTTAAGGTGATCTGGGATGGCAACATACAAGGATAGTTTGAGATTTGATGGAACAAATTATTCTTTGTGGAAGGTTTGAATGGAGTGTCATCTAAGATGCATTGGTGAACCTTACTGGAAAATTACAAAGAATAGGTATATCATTCCACAGAATGGTCCTTCCACTACAGATGAGATTAAGGAAGTTGAGTACAAAATTAGGGCTAAGGAAGCATTATTGAGTGCTTTGACTAATTATGAGATGAAAAATGTTATGGATCTGATGAATGCTTATGAGATATGGAAAAATTTGGAAACTTTGTATGAAGGTGATGCTAATGTGAAGATTTCTAAGTTGTAAAGTCTGAAAGGGAAATATGAAATGTTGAGAATGGGTGATGATGAGAACATTACTTCTTTCATGCAAAGAGTGAATGAACTTGTGTGTGGTATTAGATGTACTAGTGGAGGATTGAAAGAATCAAATATTGTTGCTAAAGTGCTTAGATCCTTGCCTACTGCATACAAAGTCAAAGCTACTACTATTGAGGAGCTTCGAACAGTAACAAATGTAACTAGAGACATGTTGATTGGTAAGCTTACAACTTTTGAGTTGAGTGAATTTGGCGATGCTTTTCCTAAGACAAAATCTACATTCAAAGCTACTACTTCTAGAAGAGATAAAAAAAGATATGATCCATGAGAAATTTCTTCTAGAAAGGCATTCAAGTATGAGGAGGAAATAAGAGATATTGAAGAGGAGAGAAAAATAGAGGATCTTGAAGCACTTCTTGTCAAAAGGGAAGCTAGAGGAGAAGGTAAGTATAAAGGGAAATTTCCTATTAAATGTTTTTCTTGCAATAAGATAGGTCATTTTGCATCAAGGTATCCAGAAAGAGTTCCTAAGCCAAAACCTAATAATCCTGGATTTCAAATAAAGTGCTATTATGTTGCTAATGAAAGTGTGACAGATAATGAATTTGATAAAGGAAATGTAAGTGAAGATGAATAGGTATTTATTACTATCAAGGAAAATGATTCAGCCCCTATTGAATCTGCTAGTTGTATAAATGTGGAGAAAGCTCTAGTGGCTAGAGTTGAAGAAAAAGATGAATGGGTAATTGATACTGGATGCTCTCATCACATGACAGGTGATGAAAGTAAGTTTGTGAGCTTGGAAAATTATGATGGTAGTGTTGTAAGATTTGGTGATGATAAAGCAAGTGTAATCCATGGCAGAGGATGTATTTCTATTGATGGTAAGAATAATACTGATGATGTTCTTTATGTGGAAGGTTTGAAGCATAATCTCTTGAGTGTTGGAAAAATGGTTGACAAGGGATACAATCTTCAATTCAAGAATGGAAAGTGTAGAATATTGGGAAGTTCTAAAAATGTGATTGCTTCAGGTACAAAAACAAAAGGTAACATCTTTCACTTGAATGCTACTGGTAAAAGTTTTCTGATTGCTCAAGTTGATAAAATTTGGTTGTGGCATAGGAGAATGTGTCATGTAAACTTTTAAAATATTATCAAGATAAGTTCTACTCGGGCAGTGAGAGATCTTCCTAAGTTGGTAAAGCCTACTAATACTATATGCAAGGAATGTCGGTTAGGGAAGCAAACTAGAATTTCATTTCAGAGCAAACAACATTGTTCAAATGAAGTGTTGGAGCTTGTTCATATTGATTTGTGTGGTCCTTCTAGATTTAGAAGCTTACAAGGAGATAGGTACTTCATGTTACTTATTGATGGTTACTCTAGATTGATGTGGGTTACTTTCTTAAGGAAAAAATATGAAGCTCTAGAGAAATTCAAGATTTTTAAGGCTATGGTTGAGATAGAGACAGGTCTGAAGATTAAATGTTTGAGATCAAATAGAGGTGGTTAATTCACTTCCTATGAGTTTAATTATTTTTGTGAAGTGCATGGGATAAAGAGACAATTATATGCCCCACGGACCCCTTAGCAAAATGGAGTTATGGAAAGGAAGAACAAGACAATTCAAGATGTTGCTAGGACTATGATGCTGGAAGGAAATGTTCCTCATATCTATTGGAGAAAAGTTGTGAGTACTGTTATTTACATCCTCAACTAGGTACAAGTCAAAGGTGATAATGGTAAGACCCCTTTTGAGTTATGGTTTGATCATAAACCTACTGTTAGATATTTCAAAATATTTGGGAGTAAATGCTTTATCAGAAGAGATGAAGAGATAGGAAAGTTTGATGCTAGAAGTGATGAAGGAATCTTTCTTGGTTATTCTACTAAGAGAAAGGCCTACTGGTGCTACAACAAGAGATTGAGGAAAGTAGTTGAAAGTAAAAATGTCAAGGTTGATGAAGACATAGCTAGACCATCCATAACCTATGGATATGATTCAGATGATCATAATAACAGTTCAATCACATGAAATAAAGTTTAGACTCAAAATCAAGTTCAAATCATTTTGATGAATCAAGAAAATCAAGAGGAAGGAACTAGTGAAAGTGCAGAAGAAAGATCACAAGAGCCAGAAGTTCAAGAACATCCTAAGACTCCAAGGTATGTAAGACTAAATCATTCAAAAGATCAAATTATAGGTGATAAGAACAAAGGTGTTCAGAACAAGAGAAAAATTGCAAGAGAATACTATTTGATTTCAAAGATTGATCCTAATAGTGTCAATGAAGCATGCAAAGATGAACATTGGGTGGAAGCAATGAAAGAAAAAACTACAAAAAATTGAGAAGAATAATACATGGATTCTTGTTCCTAGACCTAAGGAAAAAAAATAAATTTGAACTAAATGGGTCTTTAGAAACAAGCTAAATGAGCAAGATGAAGTTAGAAACAAAGCAAGATTGGTGTGTAAAGGATATTCTCAGATGGAAGGAATTGAATTTGAAGAAACTTTTGTCCCTATTGCTAGGATTGAAGTTGTGAGACTATTTCTTACTTATCCTACTTACAAAAACTACAAGGTTTATTAGATGGATGCCAAGTCAACATTTCTAAATGGAAAATTGGAAGAAGAGGTGTATGTTGAGCAACCTGATGGATTTCAATTGACTAATCAGGGAGATATGGTTTGTCGGTTGAAGAAAGCATTGTATGGACTTAAGCAAGCCCCAAGAGCATGGCATGGCAGATTGAACAAGTATTTGTTGAAGCTTGGATTCAATAAAGGTACTATTGATAGTAATTTGTAGTTCAAGATTGATCATGATAAAGATTTGATTGTTGAAGTCTTTGTTGATGATATCATTTTTGGAGGAGATGATAGTTTGTGCATGAAATTTTTTGATGGGATGCAAAATGAGTTTGAGATGTCTATGATTGGTGAGATGAAATTATTTTTGGGATTGCAAATTACTCAGTTAGATAAAGGGATCTTCATATCTTAGTCCAAGTATGTGAAATAATTGCTAAAGAAGTTTGGTATGGAAGATTCAAAGCCAGTTGGTACACCTATGGTGACCGGATGCAAGTTGAAACAAGATGATGATTCTCCAAAAGAAAATCAGACTAGATACAAATTGATGATTGATGGATTGCTTTATTTGACTCAAACTAGACCAGATATCATGAATGTTGTATGCATTGTTCCAAGATTTCAAGTTGATCCTAAGGAATCTCATGTAACTGTTGTGAAGAGGATTTTTAGATATTTGAAGGGGACAGTTGATTTTAGGTTATGCTATCCTAAAGATGATGATCTTACTTTGAGTAATTTTACTGATGCTGATTGGGCAGGTAATGTGAATGACAGAAAGAGTACTAGTGGTGGTGCATTTTTCTTGGGTAAGAAGCTAATTTCATGGTTAAGTAAGAAGAAAAATGCCATTTCTTTATCTACTGCAGAGGAAAAATACATTGTTGCTATTAATAGTTGTACTCAAGTACTATGGATGAAGTAGATGTTGAAAGATATTAGAGTTGTGTATGATAAACCTATTGCTATATTTTGTGATAATTCAAGTGCAATTAACATTTCTAAGAATTTGGTGTTGCATTCAAAGACCAAGCATATATCTATCAATTTTCACTTTTTGAGAGAGAAGGTGAGTAAAAAGGAAGTCAGATTGGAGTATGTGCCTACTAAGGAAAAAACTAAAAATATCTTTACAAATCCTTTGCCTAAGGATACTTTTGAATATCTCAGAGGGAAACTAGGGGTGATTACCCCTCCTAATCAAAACTAAGATGCATTGAATTGCATCAATCTGTGCATTTCATAGTCATATCTTGATTTGGATTAATGTTGTGGTGGTTGCTACTTAGGGAGAGTAGTCAGATGTTTAGATATGTGGTTCATAGATTGTGTGGAGAAAAAAGATCGGTGTCATTGATGTTAAAGGGAGAGAAGATTCATGTGAAAAACTATGAATTATCCAGGGAGAAGAGTCATGTGGGGAGAAGAGTCATGTGAAAGAGTTGAGGAGAAAAGAGTCAGAACCTAAGGGGAAGTAAGTGCTAAAGATAGTTGTATTGATGGTGTTTCTCACATCATGTGTTTCCATCAATTCCAAAGGGGGAGATTGTTGGATGTTGTGGTTGTGTTGCTAATATGTGGTTGTCATTGATGTCAACACTATTGGCATTAATGTCTTCAAAGTTGTATATGTTAAGGATATTGAGAAAATTGTAATGAAGTAAGTTGCAAGTTGTCACTGGTGAAGTGAAGTTCAGTTTGTTGGTTAGCTCAATATGTTGATAATCAGAGGTTGTGGATTAAAGGTTTTGTTGTCGAGTATATCTATTTTATCCATGTCAAGTCTCAGAGATCCGTGTGAAGATTTGATCATGTTATGAGCAATTGTCTTCTATTAGTTTTTTTGTTGCTTTAGTTGGTGTTCTTGAATGAAGATGATGTGATTTTAGTAATTTCAGTTGTTTTGGATGCTTCTCTAGTTATTCATGATGTTTTTGGATGTTTCTAGATTTTTCTCTATTTTTGTTGCATGTTTGCATTGATCGTTGTGCTTGCAATTAGAGATTTTCTCTTGCGTGTTCATATTTTTCATATTCATGGACGACAGGGTGTTGTAGCATGTTGTGGATCTTCAAGGAATAATTTTTTGAAGTTATTTTCATGTTTGGGTATTTTACTTTGGGTCTTCACTATGTTGTGGCCGACCTTGGTTGATTCACATTGAAAATTATTTATTGCTTTGGGCCAATAGTTTGCATTCATTTTATTATTTTGTTGAGGCCAACTTGTAGTGATGTAATTTATTGTTACAGATATAAATGAGCGACTGCTTATTCCATTTGAAGGTGTGCTTGTGTATGAGATGTGTGAATAATGTCCTAATCATTCGAAGGTAGAAGTAGAGTGTGAAGAAGAGTGAGCAAAGTGTGAAGAAGTGTTCATGTGCTTAACCAAAACTATAATTAGGCATTAGAAGATGTTATTTTTCTTAGTTCAAATATTTTGGATGTAATCCAAATCTTTTGTAAGACAGTGTGTCTTCCTTTGGGTAGTAAGCCTTTCTGTATTTGAGTAGTGAACTCTAAGCAGTGCGCTTGAATGCATGTGCATTCCCCATTCACATTTCTTTTATACATTTAACAGGGTATAATCTTGTGGACTAACCTCCACCATGGTTTTTCCCCTAATAGGGTTTCCATGTAAAAAATCTTGGTGTTATGTGTTTTTCTGATGTGTTGTTGATTTATGCTTTCATGGTTATTGATCAAATCTGAGAATAAGGTTAATAAGTTTAATAAGTTTTGAATTTTTGTGACAACTGATTCACCCCCCCCTCAGTTGCCTACCCTTGTGTTGCCAACATAAACATGGCACACTTTTTGGAACAGTAGTAAATAATTTTGTATTTGGATTTAAAGTAATAAGCATGATTACTATCTATGTGTTATACCTAATCATTCTATGCACTAGTTCATAAAATCCATTCTTATTTTTTCCATTTTTCAAGGATATTTCAACATTATTTGGTTAAGTTGACCCAAACCCTTTTCACAAATGGCATGGCACTTTTGTGATAAAAATATTTTTACAATAATTTCTATGCTTCAATATAAATAAAACTACAAAAGAACTTGAAAAACTTAGAACTTAAAAAAAGAATACAATTTCTTGTATATCTAAAGTGGAAATTAAATTAATTTATCCAGAGCATTATATCATCCCCCAAAAATAAAGATATTTTGATGAATTCATAAGCTAACTTGTAGATCTATGTTGCGGTGATTAAAAATCTATACGAAGATTCTTATTTTATTGAATTAACCCCACTCAGAATACTCAATATATATGGATTATAGCTTTAAGTTAATCTTTGAAAGATGGGGGCAGTGGGCCTATCTCGATTGGCTAAAACATCATGTTTCAAGAAAGAGGTCATGAGGTCTAGTCTCCCCACCATCCCCATGGTATACCAGAGAGCGTGTTGTGCTAGCATAACTGATCATGTGAAAAAAGTTTATCAGACACACTACAGTTTATAAGGGGCAGCTACCTGATTTTGATTCCTACAATCTAAAAAAAAACTTTGAAAGATGGAATTCTTATCACAACAATCAAACAAGGCTAATAAGCTCTCAGTCATTGCCCTTATTGACCTCCAAAACCATCGTGTCCCTTTCTTTTATTGTGTTCTCTTATTGGTTTTAGTAATCTCATGTAAATAAAAATTTAACTCTAGTCTATAATCTTAGAACTGGACATTTACTTCTTGCATGATTCATTATGCAATTATTTTAAAATTATTTATGTATTTTAATAACAAGCTATTTATACATTTATTTATATAGATATATAATAATATTATATTAATAATATTATTATATTATTATTAATATATATATATATATTATGTAATTTATTATAAAAATAAAATATTTTATTTTTCCAATTAGGTTTATTTTCACAAACATAATAACCATAAACATAGTCATTAATTAAATCATAATGCACAAATGACGTATTTAGAGAACACATTGCAATCATAATCATACAATGCAGGGTGGATGCAACTACACGAGTGCATGTGTATTGAGTTTCCATCATGCTAATCACTACCAAGCGGCTAGGATACTTCTACCTCATCCATGTTCTTACCTTCAACATGTTCATGCATTCAATCACACTTAGATTTACATAAATAGGTTATTCCATACAACTATAGTTGAAGCACGTGCAAATAGTATCTCATCTCTATTTATATTTCAATTTCATGCATTAAAAATAACATCTAATTTAAAACATATTTATCCATAATCAAGCAATCATAAGATAATCAACCAATAGTCTCAATTAGTTCTATTTATTTCTTAATTGAGTTTATGTAAGACAAACGAGATGTGACATCCTTCCCCACTAGGAAGAGACATTGTCTCAATGTCTTATTAGACACACAATGGAATAATAAGAGTGGCACACCAATGCAACAAATTATCTCACTATGTAAACAAAGTATATCAAAACTAAGTACTAAAATGAAGAAAAGAACAGTCTATATCCTCAACATTCTCCCATGTAGCACTATCCACAGAATATTGGTCCCACTAGACCTTATACTACACAATATCTCTATTGCATAACTTAATGATGTGTCATCACAAAATTTGAGCGGGCTCCACCAACACCACTCTTGGATCATGTACATGTAAAGCATTTCAATCAAGTAAATGGGTAGCATCAGGATGATACAACTTAAGCATAGACACATGAAATACATTATGGATTTGATTGAGAGAAGGTGGTAGAGAAAGTCTATAAGCAACTAGGTTGATCATTTCCAACACATAAAACAAACCCACAAATCTAGGAGCAAGTTTGCATTATTTTCCAAACGATATGGAAATATTATGGGCCTTGACTCTCAAAAAGACTTTGTCCCCTTCTGAAAACTATCTGAAAGTCCTATTCTTATCCACGTAACTCTTCTACCTATCTACTACCTCCTTCAATCTCCCCTTGATCAATCTCAGTTGATCATCCATATCTCTAAGCATATATGGACCAATTACAATTTTGTCTTCCAACTTATCCCATCTAATAGGTGTGCAACACTTTTTCCCATAAAGAGCTTCAAAAGGTGTCATCCCCAAAGATGAATGGTACACTTTTTCCCATAAAGAGCTTCAAAAGGTGTCATCCCCAAAGATGAATGGTAAGAATTATTATTATGCAAATTACACCAATGGAAGATAGTCCTCCCATTTGTACTATCAATCCATACAATACATCCTAAGGAGGTCTTCAAAGTTACTTAGTTCACTCTCTATTTATCCATCTATTTGAGGGTGGTACACCAAATTGAAATTAAAATTTGTCCCCAATACTTCATTTAATGTTGTCCAAAATCTAGATGTTGTGCAAGTACCTCGATCTAATATGATCATCTTAGGTACTCCATGTAAACAAAATATCTCTTGGACAAAACTCTTATCCAAAGTCAAAGAACCATCCTTAATATTCCCTATAATGAAGTGTGTTTCCTTGGTCAACTTATCCATAACTACCAAAATGATATCATGCTTATTCTTGGACATAGGAAACCCTTGAATTCTTATACTCAAGTATTTCATGTAGGTACAAAAGCCCTGTTAGATGCACATGCTCATCCTTGACTCATTGGCACCCCAAGCATCAAGCCACAAGTTTGTTTACATCCTTCTTGAGTCTTAGCCAAAAGTATAGAGATCTCAATTCTACTATCACCTTGGTTACTCCAGGGTGCCTTGAATAAGGTGTGTTATGGATTTTTTCTAGGATAAATTTCCTCAAATCCCCTAAATTTGGAATGTACATTTTTATGTGGTATCTCAAAATTCCATCTAATTCAAACATATAACCATCAAAAAATGGTTTATGGGGTTATTCTCTAAGGCTTGTTTTACTCTAGAATAGTGTTCATCTCCTTAAATATTTTGAATCACTTTTTTCAAATTGTACCTTGATGTAGTTAGGGTTGTTATATGTCTTCTTCTGCTAAGTGCATCAACCACTCTATTTTATTTCCCCTCGATATACTCAATGCCAAAGTCATACTCACTGAGGAACTCCAACCATCTCCTTTGTCAAGCATTGATATTGGATTATGTAAAAATATACTTGAGTCCTAGGTGATCTATTTTCAACTCAAGTGACTTCCCCAAAAGGTATTATCTCCACATTTATAAGGAATGAACTATGCTCAACAACTCTAAATCATGTGGTGCATAATTTAGGTCATACTACTTTAACTTTCTTGATTCATAAGTCACCACTTTCCCATTCTACATTAGCACTCCTCCTACACCTCCTAATGCATCGGTTATCACTGTGAATTATCCATTTGGATAAGGTATAGTTAAAATGGGAGCAGTAGTGAGCTTGTCCTTCAAAATTTGAAATGATTTATCACACTTGTCAGCCCACTCAAATATTTTCCCTTTCTTTTGGAGTGAAGTGATCAATGTTGAAATTCTAGAAAACCCTTCTACAAAATTTTAGTAGTATCCTACAATTTCCATGAAGCTTCAGCTTTAGTTACATTCTATGATGTAGCCCATTCCACAATTGCCTTGATTCTCTATGGATCTACAACAATCTCTTCTATTGAAATGGAATGGCCTAGATAATGTACCTTATCTTGATAGAAGGTACATTTGGATAGCTTTCCAAAAAAAAAACTCTCCCTCATGCATTGTAACACTATCCTTAAATTCTTTACATTCTCCTCAATATTTTTAGAATAAGTCAAGATATCATCGAATAATATCAACACAAAGTCATCTAAGCAATCTCTAAATACACTATTCATTAATTCAACTTGAATGGTACTACTCTGAATTCATAGTGGCCATAACGATTCTTAAAACTTTTCTTAGAAACATCCTCCTCCTTAATCGTCAATTGATGATATCTAGATCTTAGATCTATCTTGGAGAATATCATAGATCCTTTCATCTAGTCAAAGATTTTATCAATTCTTAGAAGGGGGTGCTTTTTCTTGATAGTTTCCTTATTCAACATCCTATAGTCAATGCACAAGCACAAATTTCCATCCTTCTTCACAAAAATCACTAGTGCACCCTACGGTGATACACTAGGTCTAATAAACCCTTGGTTCAACAACTCTTGTAGTTGGGTCTTCAATTCATATAGCTCAATAGTGTTCATCCTATAGGGAGCCTTGGACTGCGGTTCAGTTCCAAGTAGCAACTCAATAGGAAAGTTAAATTCCATTTTTGGTGGCAACTCTATTAATTCCTTTGGAAACACGTCCTAGAATCCCCTAAGGATAGGATAGTCATCTAGTATTGGCTTCATAATATCAAGATCACTAATGTAAAAGTCATACATAGAACACCACTTCCTTTGGGCCTTCTTTAGTTGCATAGTTGAAATTTTTCTAAGTTCCAAAGGTCTTTGAAAGCCATGAATCTCAACATGATTCCCAAAGTCATCTAAAAAACTTACAATATTATCTTCACAATTGACTATAGACTTATGTTCTATCAACCAATTGATTCCCAAAATCACATCATATGTTCCTAAGGGAGCTACATAAAGGTTGAATTGAGTTTGAAAATGAGGAAGTTCTAAATCATTGTAAGAAAGAAAAGAATCTACCCTCTTTTCTGCTTGATTCCCATATTGAACCATCCACGAATTAGCCATGTGTCTTGGTCTAACTGGTAACTTGGAAATTATTTTAGAATCTATAAAGAATTTAGTTGCTCCCATATCAATTAATATAGAAATAGGTTGTCTAAAGAGCTTACCAAAAAATTGGATTAGTGATGCTTGGAATTTTTTTTTCCTATTATCCATGGCTGCATGGATCCGGTGTTGAAGTACCCCTTGCTATTTATTTCCCCTTTGTACCATTGATCATTCAGGGAAAACATTTAAATAATGCTCTCTCCACACACAAAGCATCCATCATAAGGTGCTCTTGGTCCTTCAAGCCTATCCTTCTTGTTATTGTTGTTGTAGTAATTACCCCTCTTATTGTTTTCATTAAAACTCCCTTGAGTTCTATCTTGGGAATTGTTGTCATTTTTCAAATTTCAGATCTAATGACTATTTCCTCCCTACTAGTTATTGTTTTGAAATTTCTTATTCCTAGATCCAAACCTAGCATCTCAACTCTTACAATAGTTGGCCACCTACTGAAGTTTATGCTCTTGTTTGGTAGCCTTCGTAAAAACTTCATCCATAGTCAAAGGGTTATGGATTAAAACCAAACCTCCTAAAAAAATAAAAATTAGACCCTTTAAAACAATAATGAATAAGCTCGAATCTCATAAGTTTAAAGAATTTAACCCCTAAATAAAAGTAGAAAATCCAAAATTAAAATACTAACCCCTATAAATATATTTAAGGGCCTAATCCTTTAGAATATTAAAGCCCGTTTACATAATGTAATTAAAGGGCTTAGATAATATTTTAAATGATTTGTTAAGAAATATTTAAGGGACTTTTAAATCCTTCAAAGGGAAATGAAATTATTTGTAATGACTCAGAGACATAAGAGTCATTATTTGAATAGAAAATTTCTAAATATTTGTAAGGGATTATTGGTAACAGCTCAGAGACTGGGTTGTGATGCTCATAAAACCTCACAACACTTGAGTCTTCAATAGTCACCGAGTGCGAGGGAGAAAATTCTCAACACAAAGAAATGGATAGACATTGTTCACGTCGGGTTCACCAAAATATAGAGGGGGACTTACCACTCCAAGGCTCCAGGTCACAAAGAGCCGAGAGCAGAGGGCTGCCCTAATCTACCTCAAGTTAGACAAGTGTTTGATGTTAGGGATAGAGAATGAAGAGAACTCTTAATACTTTTGTCACTATACTAACCTAGGAATTGGATTTGGACTAAGTAAGCAGGTTTTGGAACTCAGACTATGCCTCAGATAGCTCTCTACCAGATGAAAATAGTGTGCAACAATGATGATAGTGCAATGTGCTAGCATCTCATAAGTGCACTGGCATCCATATGAACAAAAAGTGAAAAGGATAATCATAGATATCAAAAACTTACTAAGAGTTTAGGAATTCAAGTTTACTAGTGATGATAAAAGCAGGAAATAACAAAATAATAGGAATAACGAGAGTGATGGTATGAAAATGATAAGAACAAAGGTGGTGAAGATTTAACTCACAAGAAGTCTAATTTTCCCATAAGCTCCACACAAACAAGTACCTACACATAGCAGAGAAGGGAAAAATGTTGGGGTTGTTTCAGGGCTTGCCACAGTCAAACCTCTATTTTGGTGTTTCCACCTCCATGGATAGCTAGACCAATAGAGAAGTAGAAATACGACAAAGAAATAATGTTGGAACACAAAATACTAAATGCTACGAGAAACATTGTGCTACTCAAATCCAACAACAATGTAGGAGTAATAAAAATGATACCACCATCGACCAAAGACACTCAAGGCCAATGAGAGAAGAATGTAAGTCTATAACTATGGCAAAGTTGACATGGCCATAGCAATGCCAAAGGGAGCCTTGCAAGACACCAAGTTGCAGCTTTTATGGTAGATGTGAAGAATGTTGTGATGTTGGAGTAGTAAAGCCAATAGTGCAACAAGTAGCTCAAGGGTGTGAGAATTGTCAATAAGTTCGTCAAGAATGTCAAGAATGTGAAGAAAATCGAATGAGAATGAAATATAGGCATTTTAAGGTGAGATAGGAGGGAAAGAGTCATTCAAAGGTCGCTACGAAGGCGTAGGGGTGTTACATTTCGTCACCAATGGAGAACGTAAGGCCTCTTTAGATTCCAGAGGCATGAATCATGTTAGGATGCTAGCGCACCGCGTAGACATCCACACGTCGTGTGTGTGTCCCTAACAAAATTTCCTCCATCGACACTAAAAACAAGCGCCAAGTGGATGGAGTTAAAATGGGTGATGTGGAATTACATGGTCTATTTTGATTTTTCTAAGGTGAAGGATGTAAAAGGGGAACTTGCAAGGGGGTGGAAATTCACTCCTATACACAATGAAAACATAGCTTTGGCCAAAACACTAGAATAAACTATAATAAGATCCTGAAAAGAGGACCAACCTTCTTTTTTGGTCTATATTTAGCACCCTATCCCATAAGGTAAACCCAATTCACATATAAAATAACATGCATATCCAAATATCATAAAAATAAATAAATACTCTTTTTCTTTCATGCAAATGATTATATGAACATATTTCATTATTTTTGTCTTTTCATGCATAATGATAGTAAAATATATAATTGACATGCAATTCTCTTTTGACATGCAATTTGACTATTGACGTGCAATTTAATTATTGACATGCAACTAGTCATAAACATGTAAATTTGATCTTTATTGATATTTCTCAATTTTATGCAATTATTAATGTACATGTATTAGTATTCTATAATGTCATGAAATATTTAATGTAAATGTAATACTATTTTCATTTTCATGCAATAATGATTAATTTTTAATGTCATGTAGGTTTAATCCATTTGAAATCAGTTTGTAGCAACAATGTATATTTGTTCTATTATATACATTTAAGTACATATAGTTATATGTATATATATTTAAGTATGTATATATGTACATATTTATAACTATAATTCTTCAAATTGGTATGCAGATTTGAAATAAAAAAATCAGACCATAATAGTAAAATGACAATTTCATATATATCTTCATATTTAATCACAACATAATAAATTGGTTTCTAGTTTACTATTGTCCAAGTTTCTATATCCAAATGGAATACTACATTGGGTTTAAAATCAGAAACAATAATTTTTATACAATTACAATCATGATTTGCCTGCTAATTCAAATTTTATAATCTCATTCTATATATATATTTATATATAGTATGGAATTTTGTATTTGGATTTAACTTAGTAAGCATGATTACTATATTTGTGCTATACCTAATCATTTTATGCACTAGTTCATAAATATCCATGCTTATTTCTGCTATTTTTTAAGGAGACTTCAACACTATTTGTTTTACAAGCTTTTATATGCTTCAATATAAATAAAACTGCAAAAGAACTCAAACAAATTAGAACTCAACAAATAATATAATTTCTTGTTTATCTAAAGAGGAAATTAAATTAATTTATCTAGAGTATTATATCATCCCCAATAATTCACAAGATAGTCTATAGATCTATGTTGCAATGATTAAAAATCCATCAAAAGAGACTTATTTTCTTCTTTTGATAATAATCATGTAATTATTTTAAAACTATTTATATATTTTGATAACAAGCTATTTCCATATTTATTTATTTATATATAAATATAAATTATACAATTTATTATTAAAAAAAAACATTTTATTTTTCAATCAATTAATTTAATTTTTAAAAATAAAATAATCATAAGACATACTTTTATTTTCTTGATTAAATTTACTTTCACAAACATAATAATCATAAACATAGTCATTAATTAAATCATAACACAAAAATGACATATTCAGAGAACATGATGCAATAATAATCATACAATGTAGGATGGATAAAACTATGTGAGTATGTGTGTATCATGTTTCCATCATGCTAATCATTATCGAGTGGCTAGGATACTTCTACCTTAGCCATGTTCTCACCTTCAACATGTTCTTGCACTCATTCACACTTAGATTTATGTCAATAGGTTAGTCCATAAAACCATAGCCGAAGTACATGCACATAACATCTCATCTCCATTTAAATTTAAATTTTATGCATTTAAAAATAACATTTAAATTTAAACACATTTATCCATAATCAAACAATCATAAGACAATCAACCAATAGTCTCAACCAATTTTGTTTATTTATTAATTAAGTTTATAAAAGCAAAACAATATGTAACATTTGGCCCCTCTTTCCCTCCAAGACCTAATATCACTTGTAATTGACAAATGTATAACCACTCAATTCTATTCCAACACAAAAGTGATTTGTAGAGTTTTCATCAAGGAGTAAGGGAGCAAGATAGGAATCTATTTTTTTAAGATTATGAATCCTATTTTATATTCAAGATATGGATCCTTGTTAACATTTTTCTCCCTTTTATATTTATGTCATTGATTTTACCAATATCCTAATAGGAAACCATTAGAATCCATTTCCATTATGTCCACGTCAGGCCAAAATTTGAAAACCCTTCACAATCCTCTCTTGTTCAAATCTAAACCATTCCACATACTTTTTCCTCATTTTCATATTTTATTGTGATCTTCATCACCCTCTTTTATCTCCATCACATACATTATACTTTGTTTCCCTCAATGTTTTTTCTTCGTGATCACTCAATCTTGCATACGCATCACTTACACTTTGTAAGTAGGTCTTAAAAATCCAAAAAAAAATGTATTGTGCTCTATGGAGGTCAAAATACACCAAATAGGAAACTAAGTAAGGTGGTCTCCTTTATAATACATAAATTTCCCCCTTTTCTCTACACTCAACTCAAAATTTGTCATTGTGGGATCATGCATGTGTATTTATCACTAGGAGATCAAAGACAGGAGGCAAGCAACATCTACAAGTTATAGAACTCTTGGAATCCTAGACGCTAAATTGTCCTTGACCTACTATGACAATACTACCTAGCAATATCACCCCTTGTACATCGTAATAATGTCTCTTATTTACAACAACAAAACCCTTGATTAGAAGTAATTCCCCCATACACTACTATATTGCCTAGTTTGCAATAATTCTTAGATTATAATTAAAATTTCAATAGAGGATTATTTCAACTTCCCCAATCTATTTTAGAGTAAATATTTCACATATTCTAGGTTCTCGTGTTCTTTTTATGTGTTTCATTTATTTAACATTTCTAATTACACTTAGCACTTCCCGACTCCTATACTTTTTGTTATGGATAAGATTTGATTAGGTTTTTATTCTATGTGGTTGTAATGATCTAATTTGGTTAATATTTAGTACAAAAGAAAGAACTAATAATTTCCTAGAGGCTACTAAAATATCTTAGGAGGTTCTCACAAATGAAATGTTAGGGGCTAAGCTACCCAAATCTCTCCTACACCAAAGAAACTTATCTATGCTCATTAATTTTGTCAATTCATTTGTAATATTGAAATAAGTGTCAAACTTCTTGATTATGACCCCCTTGTCATCCACCATATCATAGAAAATTGATACTACACAAAAATATTTTGTTCTAGCATGGAAGGTAAGGTTCTTTACCAAGTTGATGACACTCTATTATCACACTGAATTAACATGCTATCATGTTTCAATCTAATATTTTATGAAACCTCTAAAGCTAGACTACTTCATTTAGGGATGCATAACTACCATATACTCTTCTTATATCTTTAAAAATGTAGCCATAGCCTACATTTTATATCCAACTCATCACACTAGGGTAAAAGCACAAACCTATGTCACACTTTCAGCCAACTAAATAGTTTCAAGCAGAACATTTTTGTGCTAACTAGTTTCAGGCGAAATAGTTTTACCCAAACCACATGGCCTATACATGGCACATAAATTTTTGAGCAAAACCCTTTCACCAAAAAACAAAACATTTTTTTTCCTTTGTTGATTTAAAATATGACTTAACTTACATGTATGTTTTCAACTTAAATGGTTTTGATTGAAACCTTTTCACCCAAAATTGTCTATGTAGCATCCTTGTTAACAACTCATCTAAAATAAGTGTCATCCATTAATTTTGTCAATTCATCCTTGTAGTTTCATCCTTGTTAGCATCCTTGTTAGCATCCTTATTAGCAATTCATCTAAAATAAGTGTCATCCATTAAAGAAACTTATCTATGCTCATTAATTTTGTCAATTCATCTGTAACATTGAAATAAGTGTCAAACTTCTTGATTATGACCCCTTTGTCATCCACCATATCATAGAAAATTGATACTACACAAAAATATTTTGTTCTAGCATGGAAGGTAAGGTTCTTTACCAAGTTGAAGACACTCTATTATCACACTGAATTAACATGCTATCATGTTTCAATCTAATATTTTATGAAACCTCTAAAGCTAGACTACTTCATTTAGGGATGCATAACTACCATATGCTCTTCTTATATCTTTAAAAATGTAGCCATAGCCTACATTTTATATCCAACTCATCACACTAGGGTAAAAGCACAAATCTGTGTCACACTTTCAACCAACTAAATAGTTTCAAGCAGAACATTTTTGTGCTAACTAGTTTCAACTGAAATAGTTTCACCCAAACTACATGGCCTATACATGGCACATAAATTTTTGAGCAAAACCCTTTCACCTAAAAAACAAAACATTTTTTTTCCTTTGTTGATTTAAAATATGACTCAACTTACATGTATGTTTTCAACTTAAAGGGTTTCAATTGAAACCTTTTCACCCAAAATTGTCTATGTAGCATCCTTGTTAGTAGCCATCTCATCTTTTTTTAGAAATTTCTAAAAATTTCCACTTGAACATGATATTTCCTTAGTCAAAATGTGTTATTGAAAAAAATAAAAAAAAATTGTAGAGCTTAGAGTCAAGAATCCAAATATATATATATTTTTTAGATATTTTGATTAGTTCTAATACATTTTTTATTTTAAATAATGCAAGTAGGTAGTTAATATAAAAATGAGGCTAAGTAGAAATTAGAAAATATTAAAACATATTAAAAAAATATGGTGCATTAAAGGAGAGAATCCTTTTTAAAAGGGTATAATTTGTTTTTTGAAAATGATAAAAAATAGACAATAGTTGACATCAAATGAAAACTATCAAATTATGGTACATTTGACTTTAACATGTTTTTACAAGGAAAATATACATAATTTTTTTTAAAAAAATTCCATGTACTAGATATTGAAGTTATCTATTTGGAAAAAATCAATCGAAAATATCTTCTTCTTCTTTTTTCTTGGCGTCAACTCAACATCACTTTTTCCTAAAATTTTCAACAATTCAAAATTTGCTCTTAAATTTATAAAAAATATCATTTTTTTTAAATTAAAAAAATATAAAAATAAACTTCATCAAGAGTTCTATATTTAATTAATTTACATCATTTTGAAATTCAAAACATAAAAATCACTTTTATGTCATTGAAATTGAAAATTTTTGTTTTGTTGGTCGATTCCTTTATAAAAGTGTGGCATGACTTTGTACTTTTACCCAATACCAAATAGATAAAGAGATACCCACTAGTAGATCATCTTTTATCCACATCTCTAGGCCAATCAAAATTAATCCTTACATATCCACTATCTTACTCATTAAGTCCTAAATAGAAAATAAAATACCATTAACTTAGTGTCATGGAGATATCTGATGAGCCTATTCATTGTAATATGATACTTCTTGACTAGATTATATTTATATATTCTAAGGACTCCCACTAATTGGGTGATTTCTAGACTAGTCCATACCCTAATATATATTACACTACTAACTACAATTGCATACGGGGATGGTTCATTTCCTCTATCTCATATGTTGTTTAATGGTATTTCTCAACTAAAACATTTGTTCCCACAATAATGGAAACACTCCTTAGTTTTCAATCTAACATCTTAAATTGATACAAAACAAAGTTAGCATACTTCCTCTAACTGAATTATAGTTTTATGTTATATCTATCATTGTTGATCTCCATCCCTAGGATGAACTTATTTATCTCAAGTATTTCATATCAAACTAAATAGAAAATTGATATTTAATATCCCTAAACATTTCCTTACTATTATGGACAAATGACGTACATCATAAACATAAATAATGGTAATAATAATATAATCACTTGTTTTCTAAATTAAACATAATGATTTGATTTTTCTCTAACAAAGACTAAATTCAAAACATATGAATCAAACTTTTGATATCAGATTAGTGGGGACTAATTTAGACCATAACAAGAATTTTTCAATATGAAAACCCATCCTTACCCTTCACCACAAAGTGATCTATTTTTTTCATGTGGATTAAATCATCCTCAAAATCCCCACATCAAAACATTTTTCACATTCATCCAATCAACCTCAAGGTAAAACACAACAACAATAGATGACACAACTTTGATATATATTATTGTTTTACAAAAAGATAGAATATCTCACCAAAATCAATTCCATCAGCCTAGGAATAACCCTTATCCCCTAACCTTTCCTTTTACTTCTTGATCACATATTCAAAACTAAAAAAAATATTGAAAAACCATTTGTAGCTAATAGTTTTCCTACCCTTATTAAGCTTCACCAATCCTTTGTTGTTATTCTCTAGCATAACCATAGCCATGGCCTTCTTCTAGGAATAAATATTTATAGACTTCGTTGCCTCTTTCATAATTTTAGACTCATCATCATTAGTAGACAAAGAAAATATGTAATTAAAATCACTTGGGCTATTTTATTTTAGTTAATTTATATACCAAGTATACCTCCTCATAGTGGGGTCTGTAGTTATTCTTCTTCCTCATAATCCCTTAACTTGTTCTCAAAATCAACCTCTACATCTAGTTTGTGTTGGGTCACAAGTTTATCCTTAGGTACATGCTCCTTAGTCTTTTTCTTATGTTATAACAATAATTTTTCATCCTTAGGTCACAAAGTCTAAGGAGAATATTTATCTTCCTAAAGATCACATTTCAACTATACACTACCTTTAAGTCCTAAAATTCCAAAGATTATATCCCTTCACACCATCCTATAATAGATGATACATTTTTTTTCTTTGAAATATAACTTGGATATCTTCTCCTTAGGCATATGTATGCATTATTCATAAACAATTCCTTGATATGATGCAAAAAATTCTTCTTTTCCAACAAGAATCCACAAGATTTTTTCCCATAAGAGATGATGTAGGAATTATGTTAATTAGATAACAAGTTGTACTCAAAACTTTCACCTAAAATTTCTAATCCAAAAAAGCTTTATTGAGCATACTCATATATCTCCCCATTATTAGTATTCTCCTCTAGTCCACAACTTCATTATATTTAGGGTCTATGAAACCATCTTATTCCTTGCACTATCATGATCTTTGAAAAATTATGATCTTTGTTGAAAAAAATTTCCTCCATTATCCATCCTCAATGCCTAATCTTATTTTACATATGGCTCTCAACACGAGTTTTAATATGTAAGGTTACCTTAGTTTTCTATTTGAGAAAAAATATTAATGCTTTCATGGATAAGTCATCAATAGAATATATATAATGCATAGAATTTCCTAGTGATACTTCATCAATAAGACCAAATATATCATTATGAATAAAATTACAAATTGTTTTAGATATTGTTAAGCTTGAGTAAAAACTTAAGATGATTTTGTTTCTATAAATACAATGTTCAAAAAAGTCAAAATCAAGAGAAAAATTAGTTAGCCTCTCTATCATGTCATTAGAATTCAAGATTCCATGACCTTTATTACCTATGTGGTTTTTATGTTAATCGAACACCACAACATGGTCTTCTTAATAGGAAGCTTCTCATCCTAAAAAGTAGGAACCTTAGAATTATTAAATTCTAGGGTGCTTAACTTAAGGTGGAATAGAGTTTTAGAAAAAAATGAACTAGAAAATTTTATGGCTCTAGACAACATCTTACATCTATCATTATTGAGGGTAACTTGTTCAATTATTATTTTTTATAAAGAAATCAAGGAAAGGTACCTAACCTAAGATTTTAAGATAACATGAAACTGAAATAAAAAATCAAGGCATGCAGGCCAAAAGATAAAATTGCAAGGTAGACAAGCCTGGAAAAGACATAATAGAAAAAGAAAAAGAAAAAATAAAAGTCAAGAGACAACAACACTAGTATCCAAAAGAAGAAACACCAATTACCCAAAGGAAACTTAATTAATAAAGGTCCCAATTCTTCTACAGAGCATCTAGTGATGCTCCCAATCTTCTTTAGTCTAGATCTTTTTTCCTTTTTTGATGTTGGCTTTAGCCACCTTAGGAACTTCATCTTTACCAAGTTTATTTTTCTTCTTATTGCTTTTGACTTACCCAATATTGTCTTCATGATCACTTAAAACATAATACCATGGGTGAAAGAGGCAAGACTATAGATAGCCCTTTCCATTTTTTTGATTTTATCATTGTTTGTATCAATCTTAGTTTTCATCTCCTTGATACTATGATATAAAATCTCCAATTAAGATTTAATATGAGAAATAAACTCTTTCTCACTATATAGGAGTGAATTTGCACCCCTTGTGTAAATTCCCCTTTTGTATCCCCTCACCTTAGAAAATCAAACCCTAAGGCAAAATTCCACATCACCCACCTGCCTTCCATCCACTTGGAGTTTTTCTTGTGTGTTGATGGGGGAATATTTTTCAGGGACATGAGTGCAGTGTGTGGATGTCTGCATGATGCACTACCATCCCTAACATATTCTTGCCTCTAGTGTCTGCAGTGATGCTATGCCCTCCATTGGGCATGAAGCATAATGCATTTCTGCCTATCAGCTGACCCAAAAACAACTCCTCTCCCATTTTGATCTTGAAATACCTATCTTCCCCATTCATTCCATCTTCTACATTCTTCTACAATATCTTGAGCATTCGGCTTGATCTTCTTCACAATTCAAGAAATTTTCACAGCTCCATTGAGCATTATAGTAGCTTGTTACTCCATCAACTTCATCTCCATCTCCATACGTGTTGCACTACCATAGAAGCTACAAGTTTGGAGTCTTTTGAGACCTCCCTTCGTCACTATTGTGGCTGTGTTGACTTTTCCAAGCTCGTTGCCTTGCATTCTACCTTCATTAGCCTTGAGAGCCTTTGGATGGAGGTGGTATCACTTCACTCTCCTTTTACTATTGTGGTTTGATAGAGTAGCATTGCATCTTTTGTAGTGTCAATACTTTCCTTTCTATTTCCTTTACCACACATTTTCTACTTCATGGATTTTATGGCTGTCCATGGGGGTGGAAACACCAAAGCGAAGGTTTGATTGAGGCAAACCCCTATACAACCCAACTTTTTTCCCTCTCTTGGATGTGTTTAGGTGAATGTGTGCATGGAACTCATTAGAGCTTTAGTGAGTTGATATGAATCACCCTAATATTCATCTACCTTCTTTATCATTTACATAACTATTTCTCATATTTCATTATTCTATTTATTTTGTTGAAATTAGTTAGCTAGATAGTTATTGGGTTTCTTTTATTTTTGTACTGTATTTCACATTTTCTGGCCATATAGATAGTAGCATGCTAGAGAGATGCTAGTGTGTTGTGTTGTCATCCTAGACCCATGTTGTCGTCCTCGGATAGAGAGTTGTCTAAGGTGTAGTTTAGACTCCAAAAATTGGCTTGTCTAAGTCCCATTTAGACTTTTGGATTTGTAGAGTGACAAAAGCACTTGAGAGTGCTCTTCTTTCTCAATTCTTGTCCTAAACACCTATTAGCTTGAGGTAAGATAGGGCAACCATCTGCTCTCAGCTCTTTGTGATTTGGAGCCTTGGTGTGGTTGGTCCCCCTACCTTACATTTTTGGTGAACCTGATGTGACCAACCTCTATCCATTTGTTTGTGTCGAGACTTTTTCCTTCACACCTAGTGACTATTGTAAACCTAAGTGTTGTGAAGGTTTATGAGTATCACAACCCATTCCATGAATTTTGGGTACGTTGTTAGGAGAATTGTGTGACACCTACCTATGGAAAAGATGAAGGTCACTTCTAGGTTCACCTCCAATTTTTCCACTGGTCTGGCTACTAACTTTACCACTAGTTTTCTTGTAGGTTTTACCGACAAGATAGGTTTCATAGACGAGACCACTCATGCTCCTACCCCTCTAATATCCTCTACAACTTCCTCTATAGATGAGGAATATGTGCATATTCTTGCAAAAAACCTTTTGGCATTCAATAACAAATTGTCAGACCTTGTGAACCATGTGGAGAGAGAACCGAACATGGCAAGAGCCGCTAGTCTTGCTAGCAAGGTGAGATGTCTGTTAGGAAAGGATCAAACAAGAATAGAGTTCTTACATGGCCTTACCAATCTGACTGAAGCCTATATCCCCTCATATAAGATTGGGTACTCGAGGGTAGGTGCTTGATGCCCACCATGTTTGTATGTATGGCCAAAATAGGACCTTAGATTAGTGTTTCTTCTACTTCTCAAAAGCCTAACACTATCAAGGCAAGTAGAATACCCCTTGGTTTCAGCTTCACCCCTCCTATTTCCCCTGGTAGTGGAGGCTCCATGGGAATGAGTGGTGGTGGCTTTGGTAGTGAAGGTGGCACTGGTGGAGGCAGCTCTGGTGGAGGCCATGGTGGTGGCTTCAGTAGTGGAGGTGACTTTGGTGGAGGCCCTACTGGTAGTGGTGGCTCCTACAGTGGTCATGACAGTGGCTTTGGTGGTGGTCATGGTAGTGGCTCTAGAGGTGGCTCTAGAGGTGGTTCTAGAGGTTCCATTGGGCCTTTGTCATCCTCTGACCCTATTTTGAATGCTCTTCTTTAGAACATGGGTCAGATGCAAAACCAGTTGGAAAGCCTTTCCTAGGCCTCTTCCCAACCTATTTTTCAGCCTTTCTTTTGACATAGCCTATTTTCGGTAGCAATCTTGAGTACTCCCTTCTTGCAAGGAATGGAGATTCCTAAGTTTGAAAAGTATAGTGGCTAAGGGGATCCACAGACATATGTGTCAGCTTTCAATGCCATGCGTATGGATTTCCTTCATCACGATGCTTTGATGGTGAAACTTTTTCCTCGATCTCTCAAGGAAACAACACTCAAGTGGTATTTTTCCTTGCCTGATAATTCTATATTCTCATTTGACCAACTTGTGAATCATTTTCTCTGTCAGTTCCAGGCTAACATCCGTCCAAAGATGACCTTCTAGGATCTTGTCTGATGTGAGCAAGGGGATAATGAGAAGATAATTGACTTTATAGTGTGATACCAGGCACTCTTTTCACAGATCTTATACCTGCTACCTAACTCTAATATGCAGAAGGTGTTCATAGGCAAAGTACAATGAGCTTGGCAAGAAAAGTTTTCCATGATGAAATACCCTTCTTTTGTGCATATGCGTGTTGCATTGTAAGAGTATTAGCAAATGGTAGTTTAGTTCAAGGGATCTTCCTCATGCTCCCATTCAGAAGGAAAGTCTATTGTGTCCATCTCAGGAAAAGGAATTTTTTTTGCAAATGTAGTTTCTATGACTAATGATCATGACCTCAGATGCAACAAGAAGTTTACAAAGTTAACATGATCTTATTCTTCCATTTTACAAAAGTTGTTGAAGGATAAGATCATAAATTTGATAAACCCTTGACCTTTGAAGGAACCTTATCTTGATTAGTATGATGCAAATTCTTTTTTCCAGTACCATCATGTCAATGGGCATGATACCGAGTGTTGTATGTGCCTATGTCATGAGATATAGGATCACATCAATGACGGTACCATTCACCTTGATGGGATGAAAAAAATGTGAATAAATTGGTAGTGAAGGCCAATAGGGAATTGAAGATTTACGTGTACACATTTTTGTCTCATTCTACAAACTTGATTATTGACCCCTCTGATGCTTCTCCTCAACCCTTAGCATATGTTAACATGGTCTCAATTACTCCTGCCCCACAACTTGTGACAGGTTCTTCAGATGTGACATTCACCTCGCAAGAATTTCCTTTGAATAATAAGCCCTCTCCCTTATACATTCCTGCTCACCTCAATGAGAAAATTATGATAGGAGTCATAGTTGACCCCACAAGCTAGGTGAATGTTATCACGAAGGAGATGTTATGGATAAATTCATTACAAATGGATGAATATGAAGAAAAAAAGTCTACCATACATATGCACAACGACCTTTCTCTTAAGCCATATGGCTCCATAACCCTTTCCATCCTAGTTCGACCTAGGGCTATGGATACAACCTTTGATGTTATTCTAGAATCTGATATGTTCTAGGTGAAGTTGGGCATCTTGTGGCTAGCTTCTATGAACGAAATCACTTCTGTTATTCACAAGTGTTTAAATTTCTCCCACGAAGGTGTTGTGCACATTGTGCATGACACTAGATATCAACCATTGGTGTCCTATGGGAGTTATTCATTGGATCATTTTTGGCCCTCCCCGGTTAGTGTGCTTCCCCCCTAAAACAAACCTTCTTTATTGAAACTACATAAAGTATAAAATTGTAAGCAAGGTACAGCTGAAAGTGACCCCTCTAGTAGTGTAGCAGCAATTTTCCCCCTCCACTTGAAAAGAAAAGGAGAGACCCACCCATCCTTAGGGAACTGATTTTTCCCCCTTTCTGAAGAGGAGTTTTGGATGACTACTCCTATATTTCACATAAGAATTTTGATGATCCCTGCTTGGCATAAAGCCAAGATTTAGATATCGAACCTTCCTACTATGCCTCTTGGACCATGGCCCTACCTGTATGGTATAAGGAAGGGTCCTCGTGGGGAATCCTCTATGTCTCGACCTTCACAGCCTCCTACTGCTCTTGCTCCCAAGTTAGTGAATGGGAAGAGGCCAATCACCAAGGCGTTAGAACCAATTCCCCTCGTTATTGCTCCAACCTCTTCTTAGTCTCTCCCTCCTGCTATTTTCTAGGATTCTCTCCCTCCGCCAAAATTGGTTGTGATAGACACTTTGATGGCCAAGTAGGATCCTTTTTTCCTATCTTGGCTTTCAGCCACTAGCTCCTAGAGTCACAAAATCCATTTTATGTGTGAGCACAAGCATCGACGAAAGGCTCTCGTGGTTGAGCAGGATGCTTTGTGGAAGGGAAGTCGACCACCCCTATTTTAGGGTTTGTTGTTGTTTCCTCCTCTCTTGTCCCCTCTACTTTAGTTCAGTCAACCTCAGTGCTACTTTTGCCTCCTGTTGTGAGCGTAAACACCCTTGACCCTAAAAAGGTACAAGTGTTTATTGTTCCTTCGGTCGAACCCCCTCTCTTGATGTCCCTTCCAAACATCCTACCATTCTCTAAGCCCATGGACATGTCACATACCTCAATGGTGTCTGTCATGGTTTTCTCCTCCTCCTCTGAGCCTTTTTCCTTGTCCATGGGGAACTCGTATCCTCTGACAAAGAGGAAGATGGAGGTTGGCCCCTCCAGAAATGGGGGGTGAAAGAGGATTCCACCTTCTTTAGAGGGTGGTCCTATGTTAACATGCGTTGTCCTAAGTTCTTCACTGCTCCCAAGTCAAGTGGTGAGCCTAGCAATGAATCTTGAGTGTCGCCTCCCTCGTTTGTTGAGGTAACGCATGAAACTCTCGTGAAGTGCATGTTTAACTCTTTGGATGAGGTTTCGACCCTGTCAGCAATCTTCACAAAACTGCTGACCTTTGCTCCACAAGAACTAAGTGGAGGAGACCTCAAAGAGTCTTCTTCCTTGGCTCTTGTTGTGGGAGGGTCAAAGGGTTTCCCCCTTGAAATTCCACCTTTGCAGGCTCATTCACCTTCCCCATATAATGATATATATTGGGAGGTTGATGGCCTCTTGGTTGATGAGTGTTAGGGGGGTGCCTCTTCTTTACCTTCAGATTAGATGTGTGTGTTTTGTGTTGTGTTCCCCTATGCTTGTTTTATGTGTTTCTGGATGACCCTTTTCACCCTCATAGGTGCTTGGATATAGGAGTGATTATGTGTTGTAAAACTTCCTCTATTATGTGTATTGATTTTTAACAAATTGGGGACGATGCAAATTGTTGGGGGAATTTAGGCTTCCCTTCCATGTTGACCGAATTTTTTATTTTCATTTTGTGTCCTTGTGCATTCTTCGTATGGTCTAATATAGTAGGGGGTTGATGACAGTTCATTAAATATATTATTATTATACATATATTTATGAGTAGCTCTGACCCCAAAATATCAGATCACCCCTATGCCCTTTATTTGTGATGCCATTGTCTCTTTTTATAGTTTTTGTATCTTTCTCTCTTCTTCACTTGATTCATGACATTGTGGTTCTCATGTATTGTCTCTCGTGTGCACGACAACATCACCATGACAACATCTCGCTCTGTCTCGTGGGAAACATCACTTTTTCATTCTTTCTTGTCTCTCCGTAGAATGCCACATGCCTTGTGTTTGGAACACACCATCCTAAGGGGGGGCTATCATGTCAACTCTAATTTTCAGAAAAGGCATTTGAGTGCTAGTGAATCTTTTCTTAAAAATATTTGCAATTTTTTTTCAAAAATTACATTGTCAACAAGGACCCCTAGCGGAATGTATTTCCTTCATCATGGGTTCTCAAAGAAAGAATTTGAAGAAATTTCCTCCGAGAAGGGATAAGCTTTTCCTACAAGAGAAGCCTTGACCTACCCCTCACGATGAGGTAGTTTCTTCCTTTCAAATTCCTTGATGAAGTGAACATATTTCAAAAGGATTCGTTGATGTTGAATTGATTTGTGAAAAACATTCTTGCACTTTCAAACATTGTGTCCCTTGAGTGGACCCCTTTGAAAGCTCTTCCTTTAATTTTTTGATTGTTTGTTTGCTTGCCTGTATGGCTGATTTTTGTTTTGTGACATGTTTTATCTATGGATTAGTATATTGCTTTGTAGGTGCACCTATGAAGCTGATTTTCAATCTAAATCTACAAAGTCCCCTCACATCAGGCTTCCTTCAGGAGAGAGTACCTAGGGAGGGCCTTATTTGTAGGTCCGAGGGCTTGTGAAGTGCTTGTATTGTATGGGATTTTTCCATCATTGGTTTGTAGGACTTTGGTGTACTTTGTTCAACTTCATAGTTTCAAGGAGCTGTGGAGTCCTTTTGTTTGAACCTCCTCAAGAGTACCTCTGGAATCCTTTTCCTCCCTTGCAGTTTCAAGTTCTCCAGATTGTGGTCTACTTCCTTGATGGTTTAGGTATACATTTCTAACTCTTCGATCTACTTTACTGAACGCTCATTGATACTCGTGCTTGCTAAAGTGGGGCTAAAATGTATAGGAGCGAATTCACAGCCCTTGTGTAAATTCCCCTTTTGCATCCCTCACCTTAGAAAATCAAACCTGAAGGTGAAATTCCACATCACCCACCTACCTTCCATCCACTTGGCCCTTGTCTTGTGTGTTGGTGGGGGAATATTTTTCGGGGACGCGAGCATGATGCACGAACATCTATGAGGCATGTTGTCATCCCTGACAAATTCTTGCCTCTAGTGTCTGCAGGGATGTTATGCTCTCCATTGGGCATGAAGCATAATGCCTCTCTATTGACCAATTGACTTGAAAATAGATCCTTCTCTCCCATTTTGATCTTGAAATGCCTATCTTACTCATTCATTCTATCTTCTACTTTCTTCTACAATTTCTTGAGAATTCATCCTGATCTTCTTCAAAATTCAATCAATTTTCACAACTCGATTGAGGATTGCAACATCTTGTTACTCCATCAACTTCATCTCCATATGTGTTTCACTACCATAGAAACTATGAGTTTGGAGTCTTGCAAGACCTACCTTTGTCATTGCTATGGTTGTGTCGACTTTTTCAAGCTCGTTGCATTGCATTCTCCCTTCATTGGCCTTAAGATCCTTTGGGTGGAGGTGGTATAGCTTCACTCTTCTTTTACCATTGTGGTTTGATAGAGTAGCATTGTATCTTTTGTAGAATTCAATACTTTCCTTGTTATTTCCTTTGTCGCATTTTCTACTTCATGTATTTTCTAGTTGTATGTGGGGGTGGAAACATCAAAGTAGGGGTTTGATTGAGGCAAACCCCTATACAACCCAACATTTTTCCCTCTCTTGGTTGTGTGTAGGTGAACATGTGTGTGGAGCTCGCTGTCGAACTAGAGCTTTAGTGAGTTAATATTCATCACCCTAATATTCATCTACCTTTATCATTTACATAGCTATTTCTCATATTTCATTATTTTGTTTATTTTATTGAAATTAGTCAGCTAGACAATTAGTGGGTTTCTTCGCTTTTCATACTGTATTTCACATTTTCTGGTTGTAAGAACTCTAGCATGCTAGAGAGATTCCAGCCTGCCATTTTGTCATCCTAGACCCACGCTATTGTCCTTGGATAGAGAGTTGTCTAAAGTGTAGTTTGAACTCCATAAACTGATTCGTCTAGCCCCATTTACACTTTTAGATTTGTAGAGTGACAGAAGCACTTGAGAGTGCTCTTCATTCTCGATTCTTGTCCTAAACACCCATTAGCTTGAGGTAAGATAGGGCAGCTCTTTGCTCTTGGCTCTTCGTGACTTGGAGCCTTGGTGTGGTTGGTCCCCCTACCTTACACTCATTGACCAATTTTTCAACTCTATCATCCTTGTTGACCTCCTTAAATTATCAATGTCAAGAGGATCAAAGAGAAAATATCTTTCTCCTCTTGGTTATCCTCATCAACATCTTCATTACCATCTTCAACCTCAAAACCTCCATCATCAACTTATGGATCCTCCTTATCATCACCCTCCACTTTGACATACAATTCCTCCTCATCACCATAGCCTAGCTCCACCTCAGTATCCTCACACTATTCTTCCATAGCCTCAATTTGTAGCAACTCCACTTGGTCCTTACTATGGATGTCTTCCTTAGACTCCTTGAGTTGAGGGATGAGCTCCTCATCTTCAAAATCTTCAACCTCCATGTCCAAGGAGAAAACAACTTGTTTACCTCTAGATTCCAAATAAGATCCCACAGTTGGTAGATTATCCAACTTGGCAAAAATTTAGCCTCTCAAGGAAAATGGAGTGTTCTTCTCTAGAAGCAACAAGGTGTTCTTCTCTCCTTCAACATCATAAATTTTTATGGGACTACCTTCCTCCATAGTGGAACACTTATTTCTCTTTTTATTTTTAGTAGAATTGGTGATGGGAGGGTTTTCCTTTTAATTGGGGTAATATCTTGGATATTCAAGCTATAAGTGTGTTGAGTGTTTTTAACAAGGGATAGTGGGGATGGATTTCTAATAGACAAGACAAGCCATTGTCTTTTTTCAGGGGATGTAAAAATAAGGTCATTGAGAGTACGATGGGTAGCAGCCCCAAGGGACACCTTTTTTATTTTAACGATCATTTTCTCCCCATAGTTGGGGCCAAATTTAGGGCCACCTTTAACAATTTTAATAGGTGAAGGGGAAGGTGCAATTCCCTAAATGCTGACACTACTTTTCCTACCCAAAGGGTTGTTCTTAATGGAAATAAAAATACTATACTTATACAACGCCATGACTAAACCTTGGTGAAGGGGAGGATAGGTCCCATCCAAGATGTATTTTTTGAGAGAGAAAATAAATTAAAAAGGAAAGTTAATCTTATAAATATGTCTATTATGATGTAAAATCAAAAAATAATAGCCATGAATAGTTTGAAACTAGGCTTCTAAAGTAAAATACTTCATAATATGAAGACTTACCATAATCCAAGGTGCTAGAAGACTTTCCCTAATTTAGCCATTTTGAAATTTCACCAACCTTTCATCTTTTTCTAGAAAAGTAGCCATGAATCTATCATAGTTTTCATTGATTTTCTTTTTAGTGTGCTCACCTTCACACTTTAAGATAGTATATTTTGCAATAATTTTGTTAGTAACTTGAAAGCGCACACCCTCGATGGCTACTAAACCCTACTACCATGAATTGACAAAACTTAGATGTCAATTTATCATTATAACTTTTATGAATTTGAAAAAAGGGGAGCAACCCATTTTTCAAAGAGCTCCCAAAGCTCAAAATTTTCATGAGATCCTCAAAGGAATGAGGCTCAATTCTTTTATGAGGGCACCCCATCTTATGCTTGGAAATTTTGTTGCTATCAAAGCCACAACAAAAAAACTTGAAGTATCTACTATTACTATAACAAACTTGAAATGGGTAACAAAAGAATTAATGATACCAAAAATATAGCATTGCCACCTTCTCTCATAAAATATGGCATTCTAGATTTCCATTAACCACCACTTGTCATGGCTAATATTGTCAAGTGGACCAAAATCATTATTAAATCTCCCCACTTCACTTGTAATAAAAGGATTATTATTACCAATCTCTTCATTATCATGCAACTTAAAAGCACACATGGGAGAAGCAAAGAAAGAAATACAAAACAATATTTTGGAATACATCATTAAACAACCGAGCATGAGAAAGGAAATAAAACCACTAAGATCACTAAGAAAAATGATAGTCATCATCTCCAAAAGAACAACCATCTAATCAAACCAATAACAACCATGTCAGTTGAGGGCCACATCATCCTTCAACTCAAAGTAGGACAAACAGATCATCAGCTTAGTTGGACACATTCAATTTTTTTCTTTCAACAAAAGCTTTCTCTTTCACAATAGACATGAGATCAGAGTAAAGCCAATTCTTTTAGTCCTTACAACAGAAACCTTCATTAGATATTTCATCAACAACCAAATTTTCTTCTCTAAATATGTGATTGATTTTGGTATTAGAGAAACCCCTAATCATGATTATACAGTCCCACATGGTTTTGATCCTCCAAGGGAGATAGCATTACCTTTCATAATTTGAATTATCATGTTAGAATCACCTTCAATCTCAACATTAAGACAACCCTTTTCCTTTATTATAATTAATCCCCACTAGGATGTAGTACCTTCAACCTCATTACTAATATTTATACTAATGTACTCAACAACCCCATTTATTAGGAACCCTTTCTCATCTCTAATTACTCCAATGACTTCTCTAGAATTTTCTTTCAAGCAACCATCAATATTAAGTTTTATCCAACCCTTGTTAGGTGGTTTTTGTTTAAAAAAAATTCTGAAGAGAGTTTTTCCCTAGTTTCAATCTTAGTAGTATCTTGAGAAATACCCCAATTTTTCTTTAACCTAATTTCAATATAAGAGGGCATATTCTTAGCATTGCCAAAGAACAAGGCATTGATATTATTCTTTAGGTTATTATGGATACTTCAGAAAACATCCTTGTTGTTATTAGAGGTCTCTCTAAAAATCCTATTATTTCTTTCTTTCCACATACCCCAAGAAACAAAATGGTGAATTTGCTTCCAAAGTTCAAGGAGCATGATATGAGAGAAAGGGGAACTTCTATGCTAATAGGTAAGAAAATATTTTATGGTATTAGGGAAGATCCAATATAAACTAAGGTTTTGCAACACTTTAGTCTAGACATCCCTAGAGAAGCCATAATGAAAAAGAATATGTTCCACTATTTCTTCATCCTTATATCACAAGGTGCCTCTGTTAGCCATCTAAAACCATCTTTTATTTAGGTTGTCTATGAAAAGAATTTTGTTGTGAATTATATCCCACCAGAAGTAATTAATATTAGGGAGTAATCTATTTTTCCAAACCATAGAACAATTAAAATTACAAACCTAGTTTCTATTATCCACAAGGGATTAGGTCAATCTAACAAAGGAGCTAGAGGGATTAACCACCTAGATGCATTTTTCTTCTTTATTGAGAGATAAAAGTTGATAGTATCCAATAATCTTCCCTAGTTGCTCCAATTCTTTCTGCTACGCTTAATGCCTTTCTCTTCTAAGAATTCTTCTTCCAACTAATTGTTCCCCAAAAGTATTCCACTTAGGCTTCAAGCCACTCCAATCAATATAGTTAATGATATTTTCTCTATTTTTCTTATAAAAAATTGTTTAATATTATCAAATTTCTAGATATTTGACAGGTTTCAACCCTCAAACCAAGGGTCAAACCAAAAATTAAATTTCTTCTCATCACCCACTCGCTAAAATAAACCTTGTTTAACAATCTTTCTAGATTTTAGAAGGTTGTTCCAAATATCCAAACCATGGGGAATGCCAGGGAAATATAAGAAGCAATAATGGTCCAATATTTTTAGATATTTGGCTTTAAAGACAGATCCCCATTCATTATTTCTTTGTATGAAGTTCTATCCCACTTTCGTAAGAAGAGCTTTGTTAAACCATTGTAATTTTTTGATTCCTAGCCCACCCTTATCATAAACAATGGTAAAACCTATAAAAAACCATGAATTTCAATCCTTATGTGAAAAAAATCAAATTAAGCACAAATGGTGCACCCCCTATTATCCACAAGGCAACAGTCAATCTGAGGCATCAAATAAAACCATAATCAAAATCCTTAATAAAATTATCAATAAAACTGACCATGACTAGTGCCTTCAACCTAATCTCACCCTTTGGTCCTACCACACATCCATTCACACTCCTATTAGTTCCACTCCATATTCACTTGTTTATGGTACCAAAGAAATCTTACCAATAGAGGTTGAACTCCCTGTTTATTTGTCTCTTTACATAAGCTCATCACAAAAGAGGATTATCAAGCTTCATGCTTACATTAGCTAGAACTTCTTGAGGAACATCATCTTACTGTTCTTAATTACCTTAAAGCATATCAAAATTGATTATTTCATGGCTATAAAAAAATCATCCACACTTGAGAGTTTGTGATTGGCAACCTTGTACTTAAGTAAAACTAAAAGAACACTACCCAAGACAGAGAGAAAAAAGGGAAATTTGAGCCAAACTGGTTGGATCCATATGTCATTATTTCCACTCTTAATGGTCATGATCTAGAATATTCTATGAATATTTTCCATCTCAAGCACTTCTATTCTCAACCCATTTAGTACTAGTCTTCCAAAAAAAATTAAAAAAATTAAAAAAATAGTAAAGAGAAATAAATTAGTCCACTAATGAAAACCACTCCTTGTGGTGCCTTAGGAAATTACCATGATGAAAACTTGGTAAACAAGCATCTTGTGTAGTAGGAAATCACCCTAGACTATGAGCATGCATTCCTCCATATACTATTCCTACCATCACATTTTATTCATCCCATTTTACCCTTTACCCAGAATTGTTCATTTAAGTCCCTTACCCATCCATCACATTTCATATAATTTTGCTATCACCCTCACATACATTTCCTACTCATATTATCCCCCTTCATAAGATTTCTTAAGTTTACTAACATCTCCCATTATTTTTATTCCTCCATCCATCCATTTTCCTTCACCATTATTTCCTTTCATTTCATCATACCCTTTCCTTAATTTTATGCTTAATAGGGGACATCTCCTTGCTGAAATTTTTTAGAGAATTATCTACATGTATATATCCACTAGAGCATGAACTTTTCATCATAATCTATCATCCCATTAATTAATGATTCAATAGTTGTTTTGAATCCACCAATTGAACATCCACTCACTTCATCCACCCATGGCATCAACATTTTATTGGATACCAACTCATGTTTTTTGCATGCTTTTGATTAATTGCTTGCTTGTCCTTGTCCTTGTCTTGGTATTTTCTTTATCTTTGTCTATGTTAGTTTGTCTTTCTATTTTTATGTTTTTCTCTTTATTTTTTGACTTTTTTTTCTTATTTATTGCATCTAATCTTAACATACCATATCTCACATCGTCATGGTTTCCTTCATCATTCATATGACATTATGCTTATGGCACTATGTTCCTTGGCTTACTACAGTATTTGCATTTTTCTTTTCTTTTTCTTTCTATTTTATTTTTTCTTTATGTTTCATGTTGCTTCTAATCTTAGTTCTCCACCAACCACACCATCACGATTTCCTTCATCATTTATATGATGGTGTGCTAACAATAATGTATCTATTGGATCACTATTTTTTTGTAACTTCTTTGTTTGAGTGTCATTCCATATGCACATGGTGCATCGTCATCTTGGTGTCTTATATCATGGTGCATAACACTAAGTGCTACAAAAAATAAAGGTTGTTCCTTGCACATGAATTTACTATGACAACATATATTCATCATCCATTATATCACTACATTTTTCACCTCATCATTTATCTATAATCCAAAAAAATTGTCATTTTGTTACATTACATCCTTGTGATATTTCATCATTTGACATGTACATTCATGCATTACCATCTAATCATCCTAGTGGCATAAATCAACATGCCCAATCCTTAGTCCATAATTAGTCCTATATTCATGTCATGCACATCATCTCAAATTGATCTCTCTCAAGTCATCTTTAGCATGCACAAGAAAGTATTTCAAAAAATTAAAAAAATTAATATTATAAATGAAAAAATGATGGGAGTAACCAATCTAGACATAATGAGATAAAAATGGCTTGTACCTCAGGTAGAGGTGATGCCATTTTTTTACCTAAGGAAAAAATACCAATATACCTTTGATGATTCTATAGATTAGCTACTAAGAAGAAGAAATATAAATGTTGATGAATATGATGTAAGGAGAAACCACACATTGGGTACAGTTGATAGAGATGATCACAAAATTGACTAGCAATAACCTTCTCCCACTAGCTCCCAAGGCTCTCAATTCAATCAAAATTTTCATGATATTGATCAACAAATTAAAAATAATGTTGGTGAAATTTGAAGAAGACTCATACATTAATATATTTAAGTACCTATTAGATGAAGCTAGAAGAGTGAAATAATTTCAATTTGAAATTGATCTATTGATTTAGGCCTATGCTCTAGCTTCCCAACAAGGTTAAAAAATACCACTATAGAAAAATGTAAGATATAACATTGAGGTTAAGCCTTAGATATAGGCTCAATGGTATAGGAAACTAGACTTCTTTGGGATAAAAAATCATACCAATCCTATTCTTAGTGACATCAAAGGAAAGACCCTAAAATTCCAAGACAACAACAAAGGGATTGGAGAAGATCACTTAAGGTGCTTCATCAATATCACCAATGAGTATGAGATTGAAGACGAAGTTGTGACGATGAACTATTGTGTTCATTCCTTGGAAGAGAGTGCTAGAGAATGGTTCAAGACTATTTCTCACAATAGTATTTCTTCTTGGGAAGAGATTTTTTATGCTTTTATAATGTACTATGAGGACATGATTGATCCAAATTTTGTCATTCACAAGCTTACCACAATCAAAAATAGAATCAATAAAAATGCAACTAATTTCAATACCAATTTTATCCTCACCTTGAGAAATGTACTTTAACATCATAAGCCTGATGAATCTATGTGTCTTACACTTTATGCACTTCAACATCATAAGCTTGATGAATCTATGTGTCTTACGCTTTATTGTGGTGAGTTTGATTTTAAAACAGGATATTTATTGAGAGATAATAACCATCAAAACCTTAGGGAATCATATTTTGCATCTATTAATATTGAGGGTAACATGAGGCCATCCACTAAATAAATTGAAAAGAGTTTATGTGAAGTTGGAATAACTATATAGGGTTGCTATGAACAAATCCTTTTCAATGGAAGACAAACTAGATGAATGAATGGGTGGCATGAAAGATTTTTCTTACAAGGTGATATAGAATGACAAGGAGTTTCCACCTCAAGGTACATCCACATATTTCAATGAAGGGAAACTATTGTATAATAAGACATATAGCATTGATTATTTTGAAATACCACAATAGTAAAATGAAATGTTAGCTCAAAAGCATGTAAATTTCAATAAAAAATATGGAAACATATAAGATCCCTTCACTAAATAAAGTGTTGATTATCAAGATGATAACTTGTGGTGTGATTCATGTTTTCTTCCATCCGATCCTCTCAATTGTGCTATTGCACTCTCTATGAATAGAGAAGAATAATTCTCAAATGATGAGAGTGGCCTTGAATATTATGAGGATAACATTTACCAATTTGATGAATTGGTCTATGATCGAGGAAAGAATGCCCTATACATAGTTTAATATTAAATTAGTATATTTCTAATGAAGCTCGTGCAATTCTTGAATTAAGTGAGAAACCATAGTAATGTCATAAGAAATGTTAGGATGTGTGTGATTTAAGTAGATAAGGATTTCAACAAGTTGAAAATACAAAGTGGAAAAAGAGTAGAACACTTAGCCTCAAGATTGAATCCAAAAAGAAAGGTAGTTTGTGAGGTCCATTCCTTTCTCTCTTCTTCTCATCTTATTTTAATGGACTTATTTATGTAAAACACTCATGGGTGTATAATTTTACCTTATTTTGATCATTAATGATGTAGAAACTGATGTTATATTTAGAATAATATTTTTTTTACTGGTTACAAATATGAACTGGTTGATTAATTACGGACTTGTTTATATTTTCTATATTAAATTTATAATTATAATTATTTATCATTATGTATAAATTTTAGAAAGAGCATAATTGTGTATAATAAATCTCAAATATATTTGATGAAATGTTATTTATTTATGTGATTTGTGATGCAGGAGCATCCAACGGCATAGGGAAATCTTGTATCACCCAAATAAAATTATTTTTTCTTATTTTCTTTAGTTATTTTGAGTTCCATGATGGCACTTAAGGGGTGTAAGACAATTAGGAGTCAGAAAAGGAAAAAATGGTCACTTAATATTTTTAGTAAGTCGAACTAAACGGGCTTGTATGGACCTAAAAATTTACCCCAAGGAGAAAAACTAAAAAAAAATTCCGGTTGTGAAAGAATCATCTCAATACCCTGCATGGTTTGGGAGATATTAAAGTTTCCATCTCGGGAAATTTCTCCAATGCAGCTTCAAATTCAGATATGAAAACCTTAGAGGCCCTAAAACAACTTGAAAAGTTGATGAGCCAAGCTTCAGTGGACTCGACATTATAGATATCTTCAAGAGCTTTCCAATGATATGCTATAATAACCAATTGAACACTCAAATCAAAATTTATGGCCCCATGAAGTTGACCCTCTAAAAAGTGAATTTCATTAAAATTTCTTCCTAGGCCAGAAATCAAATGGCAGGACTTTTGGTGCCAAAACAAAAGGGAAAGTTGAACTTTCTAGAACATTCTAGGGTAGTTATTGGGTAAAATAAAAGGGTTAAGTGGGGGTTGTAAAAGGTGGCTTGAATAGTGTAGATTGTGGCTCTGAATAATACAGTTTGTTTCCAGAGTTGATTTTGGTGTAATGAATCAATCCCATGAGGTTGTAGCATGTAAGTTTGAATCTATAATTCTATTTTCTAGAAAATAATTGAAAGTGAGTTATTTTTCTATCTCACATCTTCTGTATTGGTATCTATTGTGGTGATTTGTGTGGGTTTTAGGTGGTGTGGCCCTCATCAAGTGGTGTCAGAGTAGTAGTTCTTGAGTTTGTAATAGAGCACCAAACATGAGGTAGTTGCAACAAGACCTGTGAGTGTGGATTGAGTTCAAGATGCCTCCAAGACTTGCTCCACATGGAAAAGGTAGAGGCCGAGGCGGTGGAGGAAGAGATCCACCTAGAGATGAAATCATATCCCTTAAAAGGCAATTAGAAACCTTGCAGCAATATGTTCAAAGAAGAGATGTGCATCAAGAAAGAGATAGCAATGAAGATGAAATGAAAGAGGAAATGAAAGAGGGGGATCAGAATCCAATGGATACTCGAGAAAGAAGATTGTTGTGAGTGATCTCAAGCATTGGGAAGAGACATAAAATGGAGGTTTCAACTTTCAATGGAAGTTTGAATCCTAAAGAATTGATCGATTGGATCGATGGCATAGAGGAATTTTTTGAGTTTGAGGAGATTGAAGATCCTCACAAAGTGAGGTTTTCAAAGACAAAATTGAGAGCTCATGTCAGTATATGGTGGAAAGAGGTCCAGTTAGAAAGAGGAAAATAAGGGAAAGATAGAATTTTTAGATGGGATAGAATGGTGTTAAAATTGAAGAAACAATTTATTCCAGTCGATTACGAATTGGAGCTGCTCAAGAAGATGCAAAGCTTGAGGAAAGGAAAAAGGATGGTGAAAGAATACACAGAGGAATTTCACAAGGTCTTAATTTGGATAGGACATTCTGAGGCGAATAAAGAGAAATTTGCTCATTATATTAATAGGTTGAAGCTAAGAATACATAAAGAATTAGCACTAGCAAGAATGACCACCATTGAGGATGCTTATTAGTTTTCTCTAAAGGTTGAAGAATGCCTAAACAAGATGTTTGAGAACAAAGAATGAGGTGGAAGTCATGGAGGAAAGACCAGTGGACAGTCATATGGAGTTCAAAATGAAGATCAAAAGAAGGGTGAAGGCTCCAATAGCAGCTAGAACTAGAAAGGAGATAACACCTACCATCCTTGTGATCATAATAATGGAGACAAAAGATGAAGAGGAAGATTTGGATGAGGAGCAAGAAGAGGAGGATTATGTGGAACGTATTTCTAGTTTTGAGAAGGACATAAAGTCTCTGAGTTTCCTCAACATCAAGGAAGGACAAAAAGAAGACTTGAGGGTAATGCACGAGTTGCACATGTAGATGAAGATGTTGAGTCTTCACATTCTGAGGATGTAGAAAGATGAGAGTTTCTTGTCACTAGAAGAGCCTTGTTGAATGAGGAGAAGGGACCAACTCAAATAATTTGTTTTGCACTAGATGTAAGTGTGAAGGTAAAGTTTGCAATGTTATTATTGATGGAGGTAGTACTGATAACCTTGTTTCAGAAGAGATGGTTAGTAAGTTGTGGTTGGAGAGAAGAAGGCGTCTGAATCCATATCGGATTGTTTGGTTGTAGAAGTACCATAAGGCTTTGGTAATTGAACAATGTTTGGTAAAGTTCAAGATTGGAAATTACCATGATGAGGTACTATGTGGTATTATTCCTATGGATGTTTGTCATATGTTGTTAGGAAAATTGTGGCATTTTGATCAATGAGCAGTACATGATCGACATGCCAAAACCTATTCTTTGACAAAGGATGGAGTTCATCATAAGTTGAAGCCCTTGAAGGAGGCAAAGGAAAAGGTATGCGATAATGTAAGAATTTTTCTGGTTGATGGAAGAAAGTTCCTAGAAGGTATGAGGCATGAGCATATGTTTTTTTACATTGATCCCTAGAGTTGATAAAGAGGATACTAATGAGGCACTTGTAGAGGTTTCAGATATGTTGAATGAGTTTCAAGATATTTTTTTTGATAACATACCTAAAGGTTTGCCTCTAGTAAGAAACACTAGTCATCAGATGGACCTGATTCCTAGAGCCAGTTTGCCAAATAAGGTAGCTCATTATATGACTCTAGCAAAGAGTGAAGAGTTGAACGTACAAGTGCAAGAGTTGTTATAGAAGGTATTGATTAGAGAGTTTGAATCCATGTGTAGTTCTTGCAGTACTAGCACCAAAGAAGGATGGGGAATGACATATGTGTATAGATTCTAGAGCCATCAACAAGATCACCATCAAGTATAGATTTCCCTTGCCGAGAATGGATGATATTATGGATTGTTTGAGTGGAGTTGAGTACTTCATGAAGACATATTTGAAGAGTGGATATCACTAGATCTAGATTAGAGAAGGAGATGAATGGAAGACAACCTTCAAAACCAAGGAGGGATTGTATGAGTGGTTAGTCATGTCTTTTGGGCTAACCAATGCACCGAGCACATTTATGCAGCTTATGAATGAGGTATTGAAAGAATTTTTAAGAAAATTTGTTATTGTTTATTTGGGTGATATTTTTATTTTTAGTAAACATTGGAGGAGCACTTGATGCATATCTGAAGAGTTTTTGAGAAGCTAAGGGAGGAGAAGGTTTTGATTAATTTAAAGAAATGTAGTTTTGTGAAGAGAGAGTTGGTGTATCTAATATTTTTTATCTCAGAAGAGGGTCTTCAAATGGATCTAGAGAAGATGAGAGCTATCATTGAATGGCCTACCCCGAGGAATTTTATAGAGGTAACATCATTTCATGGTCTAGCAAGTTTTTACAGAAATTTTATTAGGAATTTTAGTAGTATTTGTGCACCTCTAACTAAAGTGATGAAAGGGGATAGAAAATATTTTAAGTGGACTACAGGAGCAGAAAAAAGTTTTGATATGTTAAAGAAGAAAGTTACAAAGCAACCTATTTTCGCACTTCCAAATTTCAATAAGGTCTTTCAAGTGGATTGTGATGCTAGTGGCACTGCCATATGAGTTATTTTGAGTTAATAAGGTAAGCATGTTGCCTATTTTAGTGAGAAGTTAAATGATGCTAAGAAGAAATATTTTTTCTATGATCAAAAAATTTATACTATAGTATAGACTTTGAAGAAATTGAGACACTATTTTTTTCCAAAAGAATTTTTTATATATATAGTTGATCACCAAGCTTTGCAGTATCTCAATAGTCAAGGAAAGTTAAATCAAAGGCACTTAAAATGGGTTGAGTTTTTGCAAAGTTATACCTTTGTTTTGAAGCATAGGAGTGGAAGGACAAACAAAGTTGTAGATGCTTTGAGTAGAAGGAATTTTTTTTTGATAGAAATGAATATAGAGGTTGTTGTGTTCAATGAACTCAAGATTTTGTATCCTGAAGATCCAAACTTTGTAAAATCTTGGAAGGCTTGTTTGGAACCTGTTACATTAGATAGGACGAGATGTTTGGATTTCTTAATCCAAGAAGGGATGTTGTTTAGAGGAAGCCACTTTTGTATTCCAAGGAGTTATATGAGAGAGAATCTAATCAAGGAGAAGCATAGTGGAGGATTGGCTAGACATTTCTGTCGAGCTAAGACCATTTCTCTTGTTAGTGAGAATTTATTATTAACAATAGTTACAACAAGATGTGAAGAAGTTCGTACAAAGTTACAGAGTATGTTAGATGGAAAAGGAACAAGTTATAATATTGGATTGTATTAGCCATTACCTATACTTGAGAGGCCATGGGAGGATATTAGCATGGTTTTTTTCTTGGCTTTCCAAGGACACAAAGAGGGCATGATTCCATATATGTGGTGGTGGATAGATTTTCAAAGATGGCACATTTTGTTCCTGTCATAAGACTAGTGATGTTGTTCATGTTGCAGAGTTTTTCTTTCAAAGAGGTGGTGAGACTACATGGTCTACCAAAGAGTATAGTTTCAGACAGAGATACCAAATTTGTTAGTTATTTTTGGAGGACATTATGGAAGAAGTTGAAGACAGATTTGAAGCTCAGTTATGCACACCATCCATAGATTGATGGAAAAATGAAGGTGGTGAATAGGAGTTTGGGTAACCTACTAAGATGCTTAGTAGGAGATAAGCCCAAGGGATGGGATTTGATTATACCACAGGAAAAAAATTCTTAAAACAATTTTGTCAATAGGAGCACTAGAAAATCACCATTCCAGTGTGTGTATGGGAGTAGTCCAAGAACTACTTATGAATTAAGAAAGATGGATAAGGGGGAGAAGACTAGTGTTGAGGCTGAATATTTTTTTGAGCACTTGAAGAATTTTCATGAAGAGGTGAAGAAACATATCAATAAGATGAACTCATGTAATATAAGGCTAAGGCATATCAAAAAAGGAGGAATAAGGAGTTCTAGGTAGGAGATGAAGCCATGGTTCATTTATGAAAGGAAAGGTTTCCAGTTGGTACATACAAGTTAAAGATGAAGAAGTTTAGACCATGCAAGGTCTTGAAGAAGCATGATTTAAGAAATGCGTATGAGGTAGAAATGCTTGATGAAATTTATTTTTCACCTATATTTAACATTTTAGATTTATTAGAATATCATGAAGGAGGAATTGATGAATAAATAATAGAAGCACAATGGAATATCCTAGTACTTGTAACTTTAGAAAAGGAGGAGAAAGAAGAAATTATGGATAGTCGTGTGGGTAGAAGTACACGAAATAGGCAATATGCAGAGTACTTGGTGAAGTGGAGAGGAAGGCTTGTTGAGGATTCATCGTGGTTGTTTGAGGCTAAGGTTAGCCATCTTGGTTTTCCTCAACTCCTAAGAAGTGATAGGGTCAATTTTCGTGTAGGGCAATCTTGCATCACCCAAAAAAAATGTTTTTCCTTAATTTTTTTAGTTGTTATGAGTTCCATGATGGTACTTATGGGGTGTAAGACAGTTAGGAGTCAGAAAAGACGAAAAACAATCACTTACTATTTTTAATAAGTTAGCCTAAACGGGCTCATATGGACCTGGAATTTTACCCCAAGGAGTAGAACTGAAAATAAAATTGGTTGTGAAAGAATTGTCTCAATCTACTGAATGGTTTGGGAGATATTAAAGTTTTCATCCCGAGAAATTTCTCTAATGTAGCTTCAAATTTAGATATGAAAACCTTAGAGGCCCCGAAACAGCTCAAAAAGTTGATGAACCGACCTCCAATGATATGTTAAAATAGCCAATTGTACACCCAGATCAAAATTTATGGCCCCGCAAAGTTATCCCACTAAAAAGTGAATTTCATTAAAATTTCTTCCTAGGCCAAAAATCAAATGACAGAACTTTTGGCGCCAAAACAAAAGGGAAAGTTGAACTTTCTAGAACATTCTAGGGTATTTATTGGGTGGGTATGTGCAGGATCATCATAAAAAAATAGGCCCTTGAGTGGCAAAAAATTCAAAAAAGTCAGAGTTAGGCAACTTGACATAAAAATTTGAATAAGTTATTTATATTATTTCAAAAATATGTAAGAATAGAATTTGTAGCAAATTGAATGTAGTTTCTAAACTACTAGATTTTTTTTTTTTTAAATCTATTTAGCAAAAATTTGAAATTTCAATGCAGTAGTACTTAAACTTTAGGGAAAAAAAAGAAGTAGGTGTTTGTCTAACCACCCTAACCACAATAAAATGGTAATATTTTTTTATAAGATTTTAGATATAAGTAGAAGACTCATGTTTGGATGCGATGCATATTTTTAAAAAAAAATTCTAAGTAAATAATTAATTATGAATTTTTTATTACAATTTTTTAAAAATATAAAAACTCATATGTCTAACCACCTTAACTTGGTCAAAACTTCATGAAATTCAATTTTTTTTTTATCCTATATTATGTGAAGCATAGAATGTGACACATGTTTCAAATTTAAAAAATGTGATATCGTTTGAAAGCTATAGATGTTTTTCAATTAACCTATCAATCAGGACTTTAATCGTAATTTAAATAGAAAATGAATAATAATTATTTATTAAATTCAAAGTAAAGCATAATTTATATTGGTGGAAAGTTGAAAATCTCCTTTAAAAACCCTTTTTGTCTCATCAATTTTGGGTTTAAAAAAAGTTGTCAGCCACATAACCTATACATACCCATCATATCGCCACTTTTTGGCCCATCATGATCCTGCACATACCCGAGTAAAATAAAATTATTAAGTGGGGGCTGTAGAATGTGGCTCCAATAGTGCAAATTGTGGCTCCAAATAATACATTTTGTTTTCAAAGTTGATTTTGGTGTAATTAATCAAGCCCATGAGACTATAGCATGTAAGTTTTGAATATGTAATTTCATTTTCTGTAAAATAATTGAAAGTGAGTTATTTTTCAATCTCGCATATTTTGTGTTGGTATCTATTGTGGTGATTTGTGTGGGGTTCACGCAATGTGGTGCTCACCAATTTGGTATTGATATAGAGAATTAAACTTGCTATTTGGTTTTTATTTAATTATAATAATATTGTTAATTTATAAAATTTATATGATGCATATATTAATTTAGTTATGAATGTTGATTCAACAATTAGCTTCTAGATATATTAATTTTTGTGTATAACTGCACAAATTAAATTCCACAACCAATGGAAAAATTATGGAGGTTCCTCAAGAAACCATTGTTGTGTTTCACTAGTGTACCTAAGCCTTATCCTAAGATATGATTACTAGGTCTTCTTATGTAAAAGTGTTGTGAGTGTGTTTGTGTTAATATATATTTTAATTTTTTTATCTAATTTAATGTATGGTTGAATTCCCTTAAATGCCAAATTTTAAATTTAAACTTAAGAGGGAGATTTTGGGGTTATAAAAAATTGCTTTTTCTATTATTTGTGTAAAACTAAACCCCGTAGTGATAACCTATGAGTGGAGCCCTTGTTTCAATGTTAAAAATAATATTTTGAAAGTATCTATAGTTTGACAAGTGTCTTGGAAGATTGGTGACAAATTATTTGGGAGGCAAAAACAATTTGCAAATGCAAGAGAAAACCTCACCCAAATATAAAAACCTAACCCTAATTCTATTATATTTTATTTATTCTCCTTTGGAAACTTGTTTTGGGGTTCACTTTTCTATTATTAAAAAAAGTTGTGGAAGAAGAAAGATTAAAGGAAGATATTAAGAGCTTCAATAAGAGGAAAGTGAGAAGAATTAGGATCAAGGTTTCACTTAACTTGGTTGAAGCATGGAGGTAAGATATTAAAATATTTTTAGATTGTGGTAGTGTTTTTGTGGTTATTATGAAGAAATATAGTTGCTGATTTTTTTATGAATCCCCTTGTTTTTGTGAGTTGAAAACCCTTTTGTGTGTTGCTACTTTGTTGGATCATTTTGGGTATGGAGTTGTGTTGGGTGAAAATATTCCTAGTTGGGTTAAGATCCACACATATGTTGGGGTTAGGAGAGATGTGGATCCTCTCTTGGATAAAATATATTATTAGAATATGTTTTGGCATGAGTGCCTTTGTGTATGGTGATTGAGTTGTAAAGAGGAAGTAAAAAGGTTGTGAGTTATTTATGTTGTTGGGATTATGTATTTGGATGAGATTTTTCATGAGTTCCTTTGTGAATGGTAAATAGTTTGTAAAGAGAAAGTGAAAATATTATGATATTTTTGTGTTGTTGGAGTTATGTGATTTGGATGATGGAGTATTGTGTGAATTTAGAGAGTTGTGGGATTTTTTACTTTATGAGGAGATGAATAGTCATGTTCTATTTGACTATTTCCTAAAAATATTATTGAGTCCCCTTGAATCCCTCTTGATTATGGATCTTGTGTAAATCCACTTGTATGTGTTGGATATATGGACAGTTGCAAATTTGTGATATTTGTAAGTGCTTTGTGTTGTGCAAACCAGTTTCTTGGGAGCCTCGTAGCTTAGGGGTGGACTTGTTTTCAAGTCCTACAATTGAGAAATGAGCTATCCTTGGTCATGTGAGGCTTGGGGTCTCTTTTATGTGCATATTTGAATTATATTTTGAAGATAAAATTCATGAAGGCTTGCAATGTAGTATATTATATCTTTTAAACTCATTGTGAATGGGTTTGTAATATAAAAATTTTGAGTTAAGATTATAATTTTTTTTATAATAAAGGCATGTAAATGTGAGTATTATCTCAATGTTTACTGTATGTAACATGAATTTAAAAGTTGTATATTTTGTGTATTTTTTCTCACTTGAGCAATTCATTGTTTTAAAACAGCAGAAAGTAATGTTTTGGCTATAAATTTCTCGTGGCAAGGTCGTTGGGGTGGCGACTGAGATGGCATGACCGATGAAGGGTCGAGGGGGCCTTTGTGGTTTTTGTGTCGATGAGTTAGCTCTCAGGACATTCATGTTGCCTTGGCGTGGTTGGTGAAGTTGTGCGGGAGTAATGACTGGTGTACTTACCAATCTGATCTATAGATTGTCCCTTGAGGACGGTCGCTGCATACTTGGAGCAATTATATGAGACGATCTGTTGGCCTCATTAATGCCCACACAGATTGTGGGCATTTTAAACCATCTCCGATGGCCCAGTTTGGCATTCTACACTAGTTTTTTCGTTTGCATGGGGACGTTGGTGCGACTCATTGCTACACACAGACTCTGGGCCTTTTTGGTTAACATTTCATTCAGTCGAATGAAAACAATCTTCAAGGATTGGGATCCACTGGCGCTTGGGGCTGTAGAGCTAATCCTATGGCGGGATTTTATGGTTTCTTCTAAATGGTACAAAGACAACGCTAACATTGCCTCACACTTTGTGGCCTCTCTTATAGATATGGACCCACCCAAAGCGATGGTCCTCTTAATGGATTACAAGTTGATCATGGCAGATCTTTTTGGCAGTGTGGAGGATGCCATAATAATCACGGAACTTGGGGTGGGGTTTCCAAGACCTAAAGATATGCACAGGTTTTTCATTCCAGGTGTGGTGGTGAAGAGGTACGCGTTCTTGATTGATATAAAGGGTGAGGTGATGGTGGTACATAGGGCTTGTGCGAGATGTGGCATCATTTTCCTGAAACACCACCTCTATTTGGTGCCAGCGGGTGGGGTGGATTGGCGGGGCCATTTCAAGGATTACCTTCAGGCAGAGGGTGTGGAGTATGAGTAGGGGTGGCTTGGTGGTGGTCGGTGGCTTCTCTTTTGTTGATGATGGCTATATGGGCGACGAGCTAGCGAGGGTCTAAATTGGTCACAGGAATTACCTCTTTTTGGTGTTAGCAGTGTGCTTTCATGTGGAGTAGACTGGTGTTTGTTGGGTGGCGTGGAATGGTGCTCTGTCGTGTGGCGCAGACTGGTGCTTCGTCTGGTGGCTATGGTTTTTGTCGCTAGGGCTGGGGGTATCGTAGATAGTATGTTTTCACTATGTTTTGGGGTGGTGGTTTTTTCTATTGCCCTATCCAGGGCTGGGGCTGGGGTGGCGTATGACTGTAAATTGACAAGGCTGAACTAATTATGCCATTTTGAAAATTTTGATAAAATTATCTTTTATGTACCAAAAAAAATGTTTTGGATATAAATTTTACTTGGTCAAGTGTGTTGAATTTATTTTTAGATTCGTAATTTAGGGATAGGTATTAGAAAAACCCTTCAAATTTTATGTCTTAGTTATACATATGTCATTTTCTATGATTAAATATATAGGACATATTTATAATAATTATATTTTAAAATAAGAGAATAGTATTTTAAAACTACCAATTTAATTGGTCAACTATGAACCGGTTTGATTATTGGATTTTTTTTATTAAGTATTTAAAAATGCTTTAAATTTCATGTATTAATTTTCTATCCATATTTTTTTATAATTAAATTTATAGGACTATTTTATAATGTTTTATTGTTTCTGATAGAGGATAACAATGTTTTGACAACTTTTAATTTGTCAACTATATTGACATAAATTTTGGTTAATCTATTATGATATTAGTATTTACAAATATATTTAAATTTTATCTCTTAATTTTATGTATATATGTATCTATGAATAAATCTAAAAGACTATTTTATGACAAATTGTTATGTAGACCTTTAGAACTTTTTATATTCATATCACATCATGAATTTTTGAAATTAATTTTTTGATTTTTTTAGTGCCTTAAATATTTTTTCTTTTAATATTATAAGTCATAAAAATGTTATATTTTGATCAAGTTATGATAATATTACTCTAGATTGTAATTATGTGAGTACAAACTCATTTTGCATGATGAGATTACTTTAATTGTTTGCAGCATTGGAAAGGTGTTAGAAGCCTATAATCTTGTGAGAGGTTTTTAAATCTTTCCAAATTAATTTTTACAAATCCATTTCATGTTTATCTCACCTTCACATCATTCCATATGACTACTATTCTTAAAAGTGTTTCATTGAAAAATTCTCATGTCTCACATTTGAAATTTATTTGAGACATTTGATCAAAAAAATTGCACACCCCCATTGTAGAAACAAATTTCATGAGATTTTTTCAAACAATTAATTTCATTCATAATTTTTATAAAAGTTTACTCAAGTGAATATAATAATAACCTCTACATAAGATCTATATTTATATTCTCTTATGAATATCCTTTAATTGTATTCTCAATCACAAAATTTGTTGAGTTTGGGTCTAATTAATTTTAATTGACATGCTCTATTGTGGTGCCATTCTCTGTGCATTGTTCCTAGCTTGTAAATGACATGTCATTTTAGAAGATGACAACACCTTAGTATTATCCCATTGGTGTTATTATTTTATCCCTCAATTTACATGGTTTTTATGTTGGATTGGACTATGTTCCACCTTGATTTTACACAAACACACACACACACACACACACACACACACATCTTGTTGAATATTTTTTGTACCTCTTGAATGTCCTAAGATCTTAAGGTTCATGTGAAGCTTAATACTTTCTTAACTTGTGAGGGATATATATGGCTAAGCCATTTAATTTTATATTGTTAATGACAATTAACTTGTTTGGATTGATGTTGCATATATGATTGATTTCATATATAATCATAGTGTATTGATTAATTTTACAAAATCACTATACTCTATTATGTATATTTTTTCATTATGTTGTAGTGTTGCATCAAACAAGTTGCAAGGTTAACACTATAATCTCTTAGGTAGAATTGATAATTGTTGTTGTGAATGGTAGATATGAAATAACTATAATTGTATCATAAAAATGTTATTGCTAGAGTAGGTATTCAAATATTTGATCTCTTTTTCCTAGATTTTGACTATTATGCATACTCACACAAGGTTAATATTGAATAAAAAATAAAGTGTTGTAGATATCATTCACCATAATTTCATAGCAACAAAAGACCTACAATATCATTGTGTACTACACTTTAGTGTACATATTTAAAAATATTTGTAACTAAAACTAATGTGAAATTTATTAGTATATTTTTCTAGAACATAACTAAATACTATACTTAGATAATGGAAAAAATATTTTTATTCTTTCTTTGATCCCTAGTTTAGGATTGAAACTTGTAAAATGAAATCAGTTCATAAATGATGGGTTTATCTTATTATTATTTGATTAGTTAGTTGTATGTTTTATGATTGACTAATTTATTCATTTGTGGTTTATTTAAGTGACATAAATTTAAGTTGATTTATCTATGTAATCCACAACTATATTTTTTCTTCATAAAGTTATTACAAATAAAATTTTAAGTAAAAAAATAACATCAATTCTATTTCATTACAAATTGAGTTTAACGACTAAGAAAGCAATTGTAGATCAGCCATACATAATAACATTAACACCTTGTTAGATTGACTTCACTTTTCTAGGGTGTTATGAATGAGAGTTCATGTTGTCACATAAAACTGCACCCTAATGAACAAGAGTTTAGTGTTCCAATGACACAATGGAAATGACCTCAAGGTGTGGGACCTTGCAAGATGAGGTCAATTCTCTGGAGAAGTTTAGCTTCCTTTTCCAAACTAAGTGAAAATGTGCTGGTTTAAACTGGCACATGAAATTCATAATGAAAACCTACTCTAACATATCACAAGGGAAAAGGGTAGAAAGAGACATGAAATGTGAAAGGAGATGCACCAAATTTAGAATTTGTTCCTTCATATTTCAAAACAACATAATATGTCAAAGAAACAACTAAAACACCCACTCAAATATGAAGGTAAATGAATTTTACTCAAACATGCAAGAGGTAATGGTGACAATAGTTGAATTTTATTGGCATAAAGCTTGAAGTAACCTTTACAATGCTAGAATGCAAGAGTTGCAGGTTTGCAAAAGAAAAATCCCAAAGGGGATGAAGGAAGAATTTTTTTTAAATATACAAACATTGCCTTTATAGTTTAGGCATAACTGAGGGTTGATTTCAAAACCCTAACCCTAACCTAACCAAGGTTTTTAGGAAGATGAATTTGATCATATTTAAAATGGTCCAAATTTCTCCCATTACAGAGCAACAAAACCAGCCATAAAGGCTTTGACAACTCGAACAAGCCCCAAAACAATGACTCAAATGAATACAGGGATAGGCACCCATCAAATCTACAACAAAATATTAGACCAACATGCCCTGGTAGTTTGTAACACATCAAGGAGTAATGGCACTATCTAATTTTGAAAAGCAGTGTTGAAAAGCATGAAAATTTTATCCATAGCTAATCAAATTTGATCTAGTAGTTGAGAATTGTCACTGAATAATAACTTCTGCAAATCTTCTGCAAATAAGATCAATTGACCATTGAAGTTTGAATGTGGACTAACAAATTAGAGATGAAAGGCTCAGATCATATTTCCAAATGAACTTTAAAACAAGGTCATTGATTGTAGGAGAATTAAGATCAACGACCATCACATACCTTCAATACACCTCTCATCCTTTCAAGAGAGAAAGACATTAATCCGTGATGCATTAGAGGCCAGCGATGCAATGAAAATATGCCACCTATCCTTCAAATATTCCTTTATTTATACCTTCATCGCTCATTGCAGAAAGGCTCCATGCTTTATGTTTCCAAACTACGATGTGAAGAACCCTCATGATGACCATTAGATGCTTGCCTTCAAATTTGAATTGTTGACGCTCCCATTGCAGTAAACAGAACCATCACGAAAAGCACTTGGGTGGTATCAATCACAAAAATGATGTGAATGATGTGTGTGATTACCATTAGATCTTCTCCATTGAATCTAAGCCATTGAAACCATACAAAGAAAATTAAAACCTTGGGCACACCAAGAAACCTGATGACTCAACATTCGTCATCTACCATCATCACTATCATCAATTTCTTGCTAATATCCATCATTTCTCTTTGACAAAGAGAACCTACCCTCTATTGGGATATTGAAGGGACCACCTTTCAACTCACTCTGATATCGAAATGTCTCCTTGATGAAGAGATCCTGCCACCCATTGCACATCTTGAAAACCACCTCAATTGTTGGACTTTCATTGTTTAATCCTAGCCCTTCATCACTCATCACAAAGAGATCTTCAAATCCTATTTTTATAACTATGATGCACTAGAAACTAAATATGAACGTCTAATCACCATATTTAAATCTAGGCCCTTAGTCACTTGATCATCGCTCATCGCACATCACAGAAGTGAAATACAAAGGTCAAAATATTATAGTGACAAGTGATGTAATTGAAATGAGTTCATCTCTCATCGCATAAATGAAGTCAATGAATGTTAAGGTTTCAACGATGGGTGATACAAAGACTTAAGCAACAAATATTAGCACATGCTTAAAATTGTTCATAAAAAGGAGGGCCATGCTTAGGTAAATAATTCTTGGGAGAAAATTATTTTATAGCCCCTCAAACATAATTTTTTAATCAAATATTTAAACTAATGTTACAATCAGAAGACATGGGTAAAGAGGCTTATAAAAAACATGACTACCTAAGAAAAAATTTGTAACTTAGCCAATTAGGGACTGGGTACAAAAGGTCAATGAGCAAATAGAACAAAAAGTGACAAGGAAAAAGCACTAGGGTTTTAGGAGGGGTTAAACCCTACATGTAATTCAGAACCCTAATCATACATAATTGAGGAGCTTCTAAAACCACAAAGACCCAAATCATCAAAATAATCATGGATTTCAAAACGATGCACACATAGGATCTTTCTAATAAGATATAAATGATGTGCATACAAGGGTCGAATAAAATATGTCAAAATTTTGATGATTTCTATGGGATGATTTCCTACTAATCATGGAGTCGATAGGCCTATCAGTTCATTGGGCATGGAGTCATGAAAGGGGTCAACAAAACTAGGCCTCCGAAGGGAAAACAAAATATGTGTAGTTGCACTTGGAGAAAAGCATGGAAACTAAGAGCATGCATTCCCTTAAGGAGAATGCAGGGTGTGTAAATACACTTTATGGAAAGAAAATATTTAACAATATATACATTAAACTAAAAGGAAGCAAAAAATGGAAATTTTCCTCTGTCAAAGATGAAACTTTTGAAGGAGTTGATCTCCCTGAAACCATAGTTGCAGACCTCACCTAGCTACAACCACTGAAAACTATTACCAACATGCATGTAACTGCACAAAATAACTGCCAGGTGAATGATCACTTCACTGTAAAATTTTCCATTGTAGGGGAACCATATGATGCAAGTGCTAGATTCATCTAACACTGGTGTCTCATCTAAACATACAATAAGAGGGGTGAACTTTTTTGAAGACAAATCAAAATTCAAGAGAAAACCTTTTGTAGAGGGAAGAAAACTCACCTCACAAAAGGATGGGCCAATTTCAACACCATTGACCTCCTCAATGCATGAACTGAAACAAAAAGAGAATGTTTCTAGCTCACATTCTGATGCAAAATATGTCAAATTTGATTTTTGATCTGCACAAGGAATCTCTTCTTCATGCACCTCAAAATAAAATCTTTGAAGCTCAAGCATAGAACCAAACTAAGCAACGGGAACATCACTCTCCAAAAAAATGTGTGGTTGCTCAATAACTACAAAATTATTTGCATTGATGCACACTTCATCAATGTAAAACCCTAATTTTTGAGACACTTTGGGTGAAGGACTAAATTTTTCAAGTTGTCTCTCTATTTTAATTCCTTCTTGGAAACTAGTTGAAAAACAATCAAATTCATGGCATGTAATGGTTGTCACATTCTCTATTGCTTATTCATTATTATATTGTTGCCCAAAAAGTTGCTCTTTTGGGTGTGAAAGATTGACATCCAAGCTTGAACAAAAAGCATCTAAATAATGCCAAAAGAAGTCCTCCACCTTAGAATTGCAAACCTGAATAAATTGGATATCTTCACCCACCATAGCAGGGGATAAACACATATGTTGTTGCTGCTCCAAAACCATGGAGTTATCTTCAACCATCAATCCCAAACCAAGCTATTCAAAGGCTTCTAATGATGTAGGTATAGTTGATCTATCCACCTCATCTTCAACAAAACAAGGGAGGACATAAAATGAGAGGATTGGTTCCTCTATTATGTCATTTTTTTCTACCTTTTTAATGCATTGTTATTGTAACACTATTTCATATTCAATTTTTTCTTGCAACAAAGCAAGACACTCATTTTCAAGAGCACATGAAGGCTCCACAAAAAAAAACTCTTCACTCCTAGCCCAAAACTACTCAATAGGATTAAAAAGTTGAGCCTCCTCAAGGATGGGTTCTTGTGAGGAACGAAGGCTTGCAAAACTTAGGATCTCCAACATAGAAGATCTGCTTGATGGCACAAGAGGTTGAATGGGAGTTTCAAGGGGCTAATTGAGATTCTTGAAACTAAATTCTTTCTTGCAAACATCTTGCATAATAGTTTGTTCTTAAACAACAAGAGGGATAATAGAAGTTTCAAGAGGCTTGCCAGGTTTCTTGAAACTTGGAAATTTATGCTTTTTTACCTCCTCCTTAGTAGATTGTTCTAGAAATGGTGAAGGTGCCTGCTTGAAACTAGGCACACAAGGGGCTGCATGATTCTCGGGCACTTGTGCTAGAGCAAGGGCAAGATAGATTTTTGATTTCCTAGCAGCAACATCATTTTTTGTATACTCTTCTTGTTTCCTTGTTTGTACCTCCAACTACTACTCATACCTCCACTAAGCTTCAAAATATTGTTCTTGTTCTTAATGATATTGATGAACAAACTCATCATGATGTGGGAAATAACCTTCTTGCTGCCCTTGATAGGTTTGATTTTCCCACTCTCCTTGTTGTAAGTAAAATTCTCGTTGCTCCTATAGCTCAAAAATTCATTTAAATATATCCTTCACCATGGACATGAGTTCACTCTCATTTTTGGGCTGAAAGGAAGAACAAGGAGCCTCTAACTATCCCTAAATCTCACCCAGCTATCTTTTGAAACCAAGCAAAATGCTCATGACTTCATTTACACTTAAATTATCAAATTTCTAGGGTTGACTAGGAGAGGAACAAGGCTTATTTTCAAAGTTATAAGTCTCTTGGGGTTACTAATATGAATGTGTAGGTGTCTAAGAAGACTGAGTAGGGTAGGGTGGGTGGTATGTATTTTGATAAGATTGAAAACCCACAACAACAGGGTTTTGTGGAATGGAATGGAAGGCATAACCAACCCGGTATGGCTAATTGGGAGATGAAAATATAGCATTATCATGACATGGAGGTGTGTACATATGGTTTCCTCTAAAATTTGGCATTATTAAGCATGGGAAACACTTCAAAAATTACAAAATAAAGGCAAAGGACTGCCCAACCACAAATTTTGGGTACATACCAAAAGAGTCACCCAAAGAGTTACAGAGTCACCAAATGCTTGAAGAATGCATCCAAAGGCTGAAATGTTGAAGAAGGTACCACTTTCTTCAACAACATGAAATGTAACTAGGCTTCTTGAACCAGATGATTTGAAACGGAATTTCCATGGTGTTTGAAGCTTTTCCTCCAAAGGAAGATTCATTGAAGAAAACACTAAATTATTCAATGGAGAGAAACTTATCCTATCGGGTGTGCCAGAAACTGTTGTAACATAAAATTGCACCCTATTGAACAAGAGTTTAGTGTTCTAATGACAACAATGTACATTTTTCAAGCTTCTTCAGTTTGTCAAGTATCAACTTAAAAGGTGGAATAGGAGATGTTTTGGTAATATTTTTCATGAAAAGGCTATCACTCAAGAAGAGATGAATAATATTACATGTTTGATTCGAGAGAATGGGGTTTCTGAGGATATTTTAAAAGAGGAGGCTAGGACCCTGAAGATAGTGGAGGAATGAAAATTATGAGAGGAGATTTCTTGGAAGCAAAAGGCTCAAGTTGAATGGCTACAAGAAGGGGACAAAAACACTACCTTTTTCTTTAATTCTGTGAAGGTTGGGAGGCATGGTAACTCTATTTTTGTTTTGGTTAATGGTAGGGGGGGTCATATTGTCTAATTTTAGGAAATTGTAGATGAGGCTTCATAGTATTTTGTGGCTCTATTCAGAGAGGATGTGCAATGGGGTTTAGTTGAGGAGGAATAGGTTCTTTCTTGTATTCCTTAGTTGGTTTCCAGGGAGGTGAATGAGTATTTGATGAGAGATATTTCTCTAGAGGAGCTAGAGGAGATTGTGTTTCAAATTAAGAAAGGGAAAGCCCCTCACCCTGATTGTTTCCCAATAGATTTTTTCCAAGAATTTTGGGATATCATAAAGTTGGATCTTCTAGCAGTTATTCAAGAGTCCAAGAGGAACAAGTAGATGTTGAGAGCTCTTAATGCCACCTTCAATGCCCTCATTCCCAACTGTGAAGGGGCAGATAGGTTAACTTAGTTTTGACCTATTTCCCTTTACAATGTGGCTTATAAAATTATTTCAAAGATAATGGATGAAAGGTTGAAGAAGTGGCTTAAAGTGTTGATTTCGAAGAAGCAAAGTGGATTTGTTGCGGGTCGATAGATTTTGGACGGATTTGTTATTCCTACAGAGACCATCCACTCCATGCCTAGTTCACATGAGAAGGCAATGTTCATTAAGTTGGATATGGCTAAGGCCTATGACAGAGTTAGATGGTATTTCTTACGAAAAATCTTGGTTTCTTTTGGATTTTGTGAAGAATGGATCCACTAGGTCATGAGTTGTGTTACATCAGTATCCTTCTTGGTGCTAATAAATGGAGATCATTCTAACCTCTTTGGAGCTTCTATAGGTTGACGTCAAGGGGACCCTCTTTCCCCGTACTTATTTCTACTTCTTGCTAAAGGTCTTGGGCAGTTGTTGAAAACAAATGTTGAGTTAGGTATCATTCAGGGTTGGCGGTGGGGTGGAGATTTTCCTCCGTAGTCTCACTTATAGTTTTTTCATGATACAACTTTGATGGGAATGGCTACTATCAGGGAAGCTACTTCTTTGAGGCAAGTGCTAGATGTTTACTTGGTGGCATTAGGGAAAATGATTAATGAGGATAAATCATCCATCTTCTTCTTCAATAAGCCAGGCCCCATTCAGAGAAGAATTTCTAATATTATGAGGTTTCAAATAGGGGTTCTCCCTTTTAATTATTTGGGTATTCCAATTTATGTTGGTCGTCTTCCCAAAGGTTATTGGTAGAATATTATTGATAATTTTCATGTGAAATTCAATCATTGGACACATAGATGGTTGTCTTTTCCTTGGGCAGGTTTAGCTTCTTAAGTTAGTTGTGCAAGCTCTCCCTACTTACAGTGCATGCTTTAGGTGGCTCCGGTGGGATTTCTTAGGGAGTTGGATTCTCTAGAGAGGCATTTTTTATGGGTTAGTTGCATGTCATCCTCCAAGTGGAGCCTGGTCAAGTGGGAGGACGTGTGTAGTCCTAAGTAGTATGGTAGTTTGGGTCTTCACTCTAGGTCAACTTTGTTTGGAGTGGTTGTGGTTGCTAAGCTATTTTGGAGATGGTGCATCGAACAAGATCAGTTGTGGGCCAAGATACTCTCTCATAAGTATCTTTTGGGTATTCCTCAGCATGATCTCCCTTAGAACCCTCTTGAGGGGAAAGGCTCGGTGATTTGGAGCACTCTCCAGAAGGGTGAGAAGCTCATTAAGGTTGGTTTATTTTGGATCTACATTTTTGAAGCTCTTTTTTGGTCAGACTTTTGGGATGGCTTCCCTCCTCTTACCTCTTAGTTTCCTCACTTACTTCCTTTGAATCAAATATTTCTTGAGGCTTGTTGGTCCCAGGTGAGTGACTTCAAATCCTTCTCTTTTAATGGTCAACTGGAGAGGGCTTGTTGGAAGGATCCCATTGAGTGGCCAATTATGGGAATGGAGGAAAGTAGTGTTGAACTTATTACAATTATTTGCAATATGCATTGTATATCTCTTCTAGAAGCGGATATTCTTGATTGGATACACAATCCTAAGGGGATCTACTCTTTTGCTTGTGGTTATTAGGTGTTATTGGCTCAGAAGTTGGCTAGGGTGGAGGTTCATTGGTGGAAGATGGTTTGGAATAAGCTATCATGGCCAAAATGTAATTGCTTTGTTTGGACTCTAACATGGAATAGGTGCTTGACCTAGGCTAATATTTGTAAACGTGGTTTCCAGGGGCCTTCAGCTTGTGTTCTTTGTGGGAAAGAGGAGGAGGATTCCTCACATTTATTTTTTTGATGCCCCTTTATTTTACAACTTTGGCATTGGTGGTGGGGGGTTTGCAAGCAACCTTGTGTTCATGCTTCTTCTTTGGTGGAGTTCTGGGATAGCTTGGGAAGACCTCCATCGATGGCTTCATTCTTGCAGGATGTTTGGTATGTTGGACCTACCTTTCTTCTTTGGTAGATCTGGCTTGAGTGAAATCATAGGATATTTTGCAGTGTGAATTTGGGGGGTCAACAAGTGTGGATACGTATGTTAGGTATGATATAGGAGTCAGTTGCGGCTATGAGTGAAGTGGTTTTCCCCTTGGAGAAAGGTGATTCTGAGTTGGTGGATAGACTAGGATTGCAGGGGATACATTATTCTTCTATTATTTCCAGAAGAGGCAAGCATGGGAATAAGAGAGTGCAGAGGATGGGTAGATGGGTACCCCCACCGATAGGTGTTTCGAAGATCAATACTAATGGATCTTCTAGAGGAAATATTGGGCTTGCAGAGATTGGTGGGGTGGGCAGGGATTCAGGAGGTTTGGTGATATTTATTTTCTCTATTCATGAGGGAGAGGAGACGATTAACCTTATGGAGGGTTTGGCGATTCTATATGTTGTGGAGCAGGCCCTTGCTTTGGGATGGAAAAAGGTTGTTTGTGAAGCTGATTCACAAATCTTGATTAATTTGTTAAATGAGAGGAAGATGTCTAATATTAATTGGCGATTAGCCTCAGTTGTTCAATAGATTCTTCAGGTTAGTTCTAGGATGGAGGCAGTTTTTTTGTTCACATCCCAAGGGAGTGGAATCTGGTTGCAGATTGTTTAGCCAAATGGGCCTCCAAGCAAGGTGATGGTTGGAAGATTGAGGACTAGATGCAAGTTTCCCCTAAGTTACGACAGGATTTAGATAGGTTTCTTGAGGATGATAGAAGGATATTTGAAGATAGTTGATTTTTTTCATGGGTTTTTGTGTTGCTTCCTTTGGCTTCTGGTGCTTGGTCCCTTTGTTATGATTGTATTGTTCTTTTTTTATTTTCAATATAGTTTTTACCCCTTTTATAAAAAAACAAAATATTCCTATTTTATTGTACTTAAATCTTTATATTTATTGATGTTTGGTTTATATTGATTGTGATATTATTTACTAGACCTTAAAGGACTTTATAGTTTCAACAATTTTTTCTCCATGTAGACTAAATCCATTTTTTTATATTGAACTAAGAAAAATTACAAGGAATAAAATCTATTAGTAGGTAGCTAAAATAGACTTAAAAATATAAACTTTCAAGGATTAAAATGACCATATAGGGGATTAAAAACCAAAAGAAATAGGGATTCAACACTTTAGCTAAAAAACTTGACATAGACCAAGATTTTTGTTATCTTAAAGTAGTTTAATTTGATCTAGAATTTGTTGAAGATGATCCATGACCATTACATTTTTCTTGGATAAATATTGAAGTTGTGAAAACAAAGAAACAACTTGAGAAAATATATCTGGGTAAACCCTTAGAGCACCAATTCCCTAAAAATAATTGCTAGAAAATGTGCAAAAATACATCTGCCCTTCCATAGATGCATTAAAATGACTTGTAAAATTGAATCAAAAATAAAATTATCATGGAGAAACCAAAAAAAAATCTATTTCAAATAATGAAAAATAGTAGGAAGTTTTCTAAAAATAATAGTCCATTATTTTTTAACAAAAGAGAAATCTCAAAAAGATATGTTTTACATTTTTAACACATGAGAAAAAAGGGAAATTAACTAATTGAACCATAATGCAATTTAGTCTATCCATAATAGTTAGTTTATAATGTAAAATATTTCATGAAAATCTTACATATCTACAATAACATTTGATTTCCATATTTGCGCACTCATTTTGGTCCATATTTTAGAGTTAAATTTGCATTTCCATTTATGGTTGATGTGAGGGGTGATATTCCATTGAGGAAGGGACTAAATATAAACTTTATTTAACAAGAGATAATTTAAATGATTGGAGGGCAACCATCTCTAGTCTTTAAGAAAATTTCAGTCCCTGGGAGTACAAGTTTGGAAGTCCAAATTTTCATAAACTAAAGAGGGACTAAAGATTGCAAAAATATAAAAAAATGTTTATACTTGAAGTTCAACCCATAGTTTTCTTTGATTTTCTACTAGGAAGCCCATTCAAAGACATTAAAATACCAAATATCTTTAAATTTTTGAACATCTTACTCATACAAGTAGTGGGCATGTCTAGGAAAGTAAATGGTCAATGATTGATTATGATATTTAATAAGTTTATTCCACCAAATTGATGATAAAGTAAAATTGAATCCATGTTGCAAAGAGGAGTCATTCCACTTCAAAAATTGATAAAATTGTTACTAAGCTTTCCAAATGAACTGTAAAGGAAAGAAGCCTTGATTTTAAAGGAGGGAGACAATGATTTTATCTAACCAATTCATCTTTTTCCATTTCTTATTTGCTACAACTTGGATGATTCAATGATGAGAAAGTATTTTCAATGGTTTGTACCCTTTAGCAAATCTAATAATCCACTTCACAATAAGGGATAACCCTATAGTTTTTGGATCTATGTTTCCAAAACCACCCTTATATTTTGATTGGATACAATGAGGCCAAGAAAAAGTAATGAAACTAATGTTACCATCCCATTTAGACCAAATAAAATTTCAGATTACTTGGTTTAATTATTCATAGCCTTTCTTATATGACATCCAACAGGATGAGTAATATAGATGGGTGGCAATGCAATTTTTATTAGCAACTTGAATTTAACCACCCAAAGATAAGAACTTGTTCACTCAATTAAAAAACTTGTTCTTGAGTCTATTTAAGAACCAATCCCACATATCAAAAAAAAGGGAATCTCACACAAAAATTAATGCCAATGCCAAGATATATAGTAATCTACCCATGTATAATTTTCCTCCACTCTTTAGTAATCCACACAGGAATAGGACCATATTGAGACAACAAAAACTTAGTCTTGTTGTGAGCTAATTGTGATATGAAAATAGAGAAATACAAATTTAGGATGTCCAATATGTTTCTCAATTCTTCTTCAAAATTTTATAAAAAACAACATGCTATCATTAGCGAAGTTTGAATTGATAACCACCTCATTTCGTGGAATAGATATACCTTTTATAAGGTTCATTTGATTAGCTTTTTGAAGAAGATATCCTAAAGTATCACCTATAAGAACATATAAGAAGGGGGATAAAGCACATCCCGACCTCATGGATTGTCACAATTCAAATGACTTAGTCAATGAATTATTGATAAAAAAGTAAGCATTGGCATCTAGGAACATCATTTGAACATGTTTTTGCAGTTTAGTTCTAAAACCAAACCAATGTAGCATTTTGAGAATGAAACCCTGAGAAATTTTTCTTCAAGCTTTGTCAAAATCTCACTTGACCAACAAATAATTTTAGCTTCTAGACAAACCATTTTGTGGAGGTTGCAACAACTTACCATGGCCTTGTTTTAGCTAAGTCACAAGGGATTTCTAAGCTTTGGTTGGAGGGGGAATCTCTTAATGTGATAAATTGTCTCTTAATGAAGTGCCCCCCTTCATGGTTTATTGTACATTTTATTAATGATTCTATCACCATTATAAACTCTTTTGAGGAGATCAAAATCAAACATGTTTTTCATGAAGCAAACATGCTAGCTAATGGTGTTGCCAATGTGGGAGTGTTGGAGAGATTTGAGCGGGATTCTTTTGAATCGCTACCTATTAATTTGAAGTGTATTTCTAATAATGACTAGATGGCTTGTTTATAGGGGTGGTCTCCTCAGGGAAAGGTTTTTCATTATGATTTTGATTTGGGTTTAGAACTTCGAACCCTTTCCCTATCTGATTAATTATTTTTTCCTTGGTTTCTATAGAAGGATGGGCTGGCAATTCTAGTAGAGAAGTACTTGGAATGATAAGCCCACAAATATTGTGGGTGTTTGTTGTATCTTTTTGAAAAGTGTTTGGTTCTTTTTTATGTTATATTTCTTTCAGGTGTTGTTGCATTCTGGGTTGTTGCTTGTTTCCATGGGTGGCGACCATTGTAGAATTGAATCAAGCTCCTGTGAAGAGTTTCAAAAGAATGCTACTGTGTGGAAGCATTTAGAATTGGGGGGGTTTTGCAATTTATGTAGAGAATTCAAGGCTTAGACCCTAATGCTACTAATTTCTTCATGAAAGGCTAGAATGTGAGGTCTCTGTAGTACAAGGGTGTTGAGTGTCATATTGATGAGGATTTCATTGCAAAGGTAACCACTCTTTTGGTTACTGGGAGGAATTTTTTCAAAGACAGGGGTGTGGCCAAGAAGGCTTTTGTGAACTTTTTCAAACATGATGAGAGGAAAAAGCTTAGGGAAATTGGAAGTGGAGGTTATGCTAGGAATTCCCTGAAGCCACTTTGGAGGGACCTTGTGAAGGCCATTATTTACTACTTCACCCTTGAATAAATTATTTGTGGTATACTCTTATCATTTTGTGCTCTTGAACCATTTTAGGCATAAGGTTTCTATCTCCTTTCCTTTTTATTTGTTACTCTCTATGGAGAAGAGTATTGGAGACCACAGGAAAAACCCTAAGAAGGTGGTTCTTCATGAAGGGCTTATGAGTTTTTTATTTGCTCATATCAAGTTTAAATTGATTTTAGTTTCCCCTAAAACTCTTGGTAAGAAGGGGGTTAAAAATGATGGTTATGATACTGGGGACTCTACCGATGAATGGGTTGGTAGTTATGAGGAGGAAGAGTCAAAATATGAGGATATGTATGTTGATGAAGAAGGCTCTAAGGAAGGGGAAGAGAATTTGAAAGAGTGGGGTAAGGGTTATGAGACTGATGTGGAGTTGTAGGAGACTTTGGCCAATTCTGCCAGAAATTCTTTGAAGGGGAAAACCAAAGGCTCAAAGAAAGTTAAAGCTTCGTCCAAAAGGAAGCTTGAAACAAGTGATGAAGCAAAAGCCCCTAGTCTAAAAGTGAATCTTGTGTTGTCTTTGGGTAATGAGGGTTTGAAGGGATGTCCTCCTGAGGGTGAATTGGCTCCTTTGAATGTTGATTGTGTTCAGAATGCCTTATTGGGAAACCCTGTTATTGGTAAGACTAATCTGCTGGAGAGCTCCCCTGTGTTAGGTCTTAAGGTTCCAAAAAATGGGGGTGATTAGTCGAATGATCCTGCTATTTTGGGTAATTCTATGATGGAGGATAAGTTGATTGACACTATTCCCATTGAAATGTAGGGGATTGAAGTGGTTAATTGTTCTAAGGTTTTTTCTTCAGTTGAGAGGGAAGTGAAGAAGGAGCATCTGGAAGTGTTAGCTGATTTGGATGATTTTCCAGAAAAGGAGAGGATCAAGGTAGATGTTGTGGAGGTCAAGGATTCCCTTGCTAAAGATGAGGACAACCATAATATGGATTTTTTTGATGCCCTTGATGTCTTGGAGTAGAATGATCAAACTCCAGTTAATTGGGATGAAATTAACATGAATATGTTTTGTAGGATAGCTAAAGATGGGACAAGAAACCTACTTTCTTTGGTTAAGTGGTTATTTAATGAGGTAAAGGAGCTAATTTATATGATGCATATATTAATTTAGTTATGAATGTTGATTCAACAATTAGCTTCTAGATATATTAATTTTTGTGTATAACTGCACAAATTAAATTCCACAACCAATGGAAAAATTATGGAGGTTCCTCAAGAAACCATTGTTGTGTTTCACTAGTGTACCTAAGCCTTATCCTAAGATATGATTACTAGGTCTTCTTATGTAAAAGTGTTGTGAGTGTGTTTGTGTTAATATATATTTTAATTTTTTTATCTAATTTAATGTATGGTTGAATTCCCTTAAATGCCAAATTTTAAATTTAAACTTAAGAGGGAGATTTTGGGGTTATAAAAAATTGCTTTTTCTATTATTTGTGTAAAACTAAACCCCGTAGTGATAACCTATGAGTGGAGCCCTTGTTTCAATGTTAAAAATAATATTTTGAAAGTATCTATAGTTTGACAAGTGTCTTGGAAGATTGGTGACAAATTATTTGGGAGGCAAAAACAATTTGCAAATGCAAGAGAAAACCTCACCCAAATATAAAAACCTAACCCTAATTCTATTATATTTTATTTATTCTCCTTTGGAAACTTGTTTTGGGGTTCACTTTTCTATTATTAAAAAAAGTTGTGGAAGAAGAAAGATTAAAGGAAGATATTAAGAGCTTCAATAAGAGGAAAGTGAGAAGAATTAGGATCAAGGTTTCACTTAACTTGGTTGAAGCATGGAGGTAAGATATTAAAATATTTTTAGATTGTGGTAGTGTTTTTGTGGTTATTATGAAGAAATATAGTTGCTGATTTTTTTATGAATCCCCTTGTTTTTGTGAGTTGAAAACCCTTTTGTGTGTTGCTACTTTGTTGGATCATTTTGGGTATGGAGTTGTGTTGGGTGAAAATATTCCTAGTTGGGTTAAGATCCACACATATGTTGGGGTTAGGAGAGATGTGGATCCTCTCTTGGATAAAATATATTATTAGAATATGTTTTGGCATGAGTGCCTTTGTGTATGGTGATTGAGTTGTAAAGAGGAAGTAAAAAGGTTGTGAGTTATTTATGTTGTTGGGATTATGTATTTGGATGAGATTTTTCATGAGTTCCTTTGTGAATGGTAAATAGTTTGTAAAGAGAAAGTGAAAATATTATGATATTTTTGTGTTGTTGGAGTTATGTGATTTGGATGATGGAGTATTGTGTGAATTTAGAGAGTTGTGGGATTTTTTACTTTATGAGGAGATGAATAGTCATGTTCTATTTGACTATTTCCTAAAAATATTATTGAGTCCCCTTGAATCCCTCTTGATTATGGATCTTGTGTAAATCCACTTGTATGTGTTGGATATATGGACAGTTGCAAATTTGTGATATTTGTAAGTGCTTTGTGTTGTGCAAACCAGTTTCTTGGGAGCCTCGTAGCTTAGGGGTGGACTTGTTTTCAAGTCCTACAATTGAGAAATGAGCTATCCTTGGTCATGTGAGGCTTGGGGTCTCTTTTATGTGCATATTTGAATTATATTTTGAAGATAAAATTCATGAAGGCTTGCAATGTAGTATATTATATCTTTTAAACTCATTGTGAATGGGTTTGTAATATAAAAATTTTGAGTTAAGATTATAAATTTTTTTATAATAAAGGCATGTAAATGTGAGTATTATCTCAATGTTTACTGTATGTAACATGAATTTAAAAGTTGTATATTTTGTGTATTTTTTCTCACTTGAGCAATTCATTGTTTTAAAACAGCAGAAAGTAATGTTTTGGCTATAAATTTCTCGTGGCAAGGTCGTTGGGGTGGCGACTGAGATGGCATGACCGATGAAGGGTCGAGGGGGCCTTTGTGGTTTTTGTGTCGATGAGTTAGCTCTCAGGACATTCATGTTGCCTTGGCGTGGTTGGTGAAGTGTGCGGGAGTAATGACTGGTGTACTTACCAATCTCTATAGATTGTCCCTTGAGGAGGTGGCTGCATACTTGGAGCAATTATATGAGACGATGTGTTGGCCTCATTAATGCCCACACAGATTGTGGGCATTTTAAACCATCTCCGATGGCCCAGTTTGGCATTCTACACTAGTTTTTTCGTTTGCATGGGGACGTTGGTGCGACTCATTGCTACACACAGACTCTGGGCCTTTTTGGTTAACATTTCATTCAGTCGAATGAAAACAATCTTCAAGGATTGGGATCCACTGGCGCTTGGGGCTGTAGAGCTAATCCTAGGGCGGATTTTATGGTTTCTTCTAAATGGTACAAAGACAATGCTAACATTGCCTCACACTTTGTGGCCTCTCTTATAGATATGGACCTACCCAAAGCGATGGTCCTCTTAATGGATCACAAGTTGATCATGGCAGATCTTTTTGGCAGTGTGGAGGATGCCATAATAATCACGGAACTTGGGGTGGGGTTGCCAAGACCTAAAGATATGCACAGGTTTTTCATTCCAGGTGTGGTGGTGAAGAGGTACGTTCTTGCTTGATATAAAGGGTGAGGTGTGGTGGTACATAGGGCTTGTGCGAGATGTGGCATCATTTTCCTGAAACACCACCTCTATTTGGCGCCAGCGGGTGGGGTGGATTGGCGGGGCCATTTCAAGGATTACCTTCAGGCAGAGGGTGTGGAGTATGAGTAGGGGTGGCTTGGTGGTGGGCGGTGGCTTCTCTTTTTTTGATGATGGCTATATGGGCGACGAGCTAGCGAGGGTCTAAATTGGTCACAGGAATGACCTCTTTTTGGTGTTAGCAGTGTGCTTTCATGTGGAGTAGACTGGTGTTTGTTGGGTGGCGTGGAATGGTGCTCTGTCGTGTGGCGCAGACTGGTGCTTCGTCTGGTGGCTATGGTTTTTGTCTCTAGGGCTGGGGGTATCGTAGATAGTATGTTTTCACTATGTTTTGGGGTGGTGGTTTTTTCTATTGCCCTATCCAGGGCTGGGGCTGGGGTAGCGTATGACTGTAAATTGACAAGGCTGAACTAATTATGCCATTTTGAAAATTTTGATAAAATTCTCTTTTATGTACCAAAAAAAATGTTTTGGATATAAATTTTACTTGGTCAAGTGTGTTGAATTTATTTTTAGATTTGTAATTTAGGGATAGGTATTAGAAAAACCCTTCAAATTTTATGTCTTAGTTATACATATATCATTTTCTATGATTAAATATATAGGACATATTTATAATAATTATATTTTAAAATAAGGGAATAGTATTTTAAAACTACCAATTCAATTGGTCAATTATGAGCCGGTTTGATTATTGGATATTTTTTTTATTAAGTATTTAAAAACGCTTTAAATTTCATGTATTAATTTTCTATCTATATTTTTTTATAATTAAATTTATAGGACTATTTTATAATGTTTTATTGTTTGTGATAGAGGATAACAATGTTTTGACAACTTTTAATTTGTCAACTATATTGACATAAATTTTTGTTAATCTATTATGATATTAGTATTTACAAATATATTTAAATTTTATCTCTTAATTTTATGTATATATGTATCTATGAATAAATCTAAAAGACTATTTTATGACAAAATGTTATGTAGACCTTTAGAACTTTTTATATTCATATCACATCATGAATTTTTGCAATTAATTTTTTGCTTTTTTTAGTGTCTTGAATATTTTTTCTTTTAATATTATAAGTCATAAAAATGTTATATTTTGATAAGTTATGATAATATTACTCTAGATTGTAATTATGTGAGTACAAACTCATTTTGCATGATGAGATTACTTTAATTGTTTGCAGCATTGGAAAGGTGTTAGAAGCCTATAATCTTGTGAGAGTTTTTTAAATCTTTCTAAATTAATTTTTACAAATCCATTTCATGTTTATCTCACCTTCACATCATTCCATATGACTACTATTCTTAAAGGTGTTTCATTGAAAAATTCTCATGCCTCCTTACATTTGAAATTTATTTGAGACATTTGGTCAAAAAAATTGCACACCCCCATTGTAGAAACATATTTCATGAGATTTTTTCAAACAATTAATTTCATTCATAATCTATATTGAAGTTTAATCGAGTGACTATAATAATAGCCTCTACATAAGATCTATATTTATATTCTCTTATGAATATCCTTTAATCATATTCTCAATGACAAAATTTGTTGAGTTTGGGTCTAATTAATTTTAATTGGCATGCTCTATTGCGGTGCCATTCTCTTTGCATTGTGCCTAGCTTGTAAATGACATGTCATTTTAAAAGATGACAACACCTTAGTATTATCCCATTGGTGTTATTATTTTATCCCTCAATTTACATGGTTTTTGTGTTGGATTGGACTATGTTCCACCTTGATTTTACACGTGCACACACATATATCTTGTTGAATATTTTTTGTACCTCTTGAATGTCCTAAGATCTTAAGGTTCATGTGAAGTTTAATACTTTCTTAGCTTGTGAGGGATATATATGGCTAAGCCATTTAATTTTATATTGTTAATAACAATTAACTTGTTTGGCTTGATGTTGCATATATGATTGATTTCATATATAATCATAGTGTATTGATTAATTTTGCAAAGTCACTATATTCTATTATGTATATTTTTTCATTATGTTGTAGTGTTGCATCAAATAAAGTTGCAAGGTTAACACTATAATCTCTTAGGTAGAATTGATAATTGTTGTTGTGAATGGTAGATATGAAATAACTATAATTGTATCATAAAAATGTTACTGCTAGAGTAGGTGTTCAAATATTTGATCTCTTTTTCCTAGATTTTGACTATTATGTATACTCACACAAGGTTAATATTGAATAAAAAATAAAGTGTAGTAGATATCATTCACCATAATTTCATAGCAACAAAATACCTACAATATCATTGTGTACTACACTTTAATGTATATATTTAAAAATATTTGTAACTAAAAATAATGTGAAATTTATTAGTATATTTTTCCACAACATAACTAAATGTACTATACTTAGATAATGGAAAATTTATTGTAATTATTTCTTTGATCCCTACTTTAGGATTGAATCTTGTAAAATGAAATCAGTTCATAAATGATGGGTTTATCTTATTATTATTTGATTAGTTAGTTGTATGTTTTATGATTGACTAATTTCTTCATTTGTGGTTTATTTAAGTGACATAAATTTAATTTGATTTATCTATGTAATCCATAACTATAATTTTTCTTCATAAAGTTATTACAAATAAAATTTTAAGTAAAAAAATAACATCAATTCTATTTGATTAAAAATTGAGTATAAAGACAATTAAAACAATTGTAGATGCCATACATAATAACATCAACACCTTGTTAGATTGACTTCACTTTTCTAGGGTGTTATGAATGGGAGTTCATGTTGTCACATAAAAATACACCCTAATGAACATGAGTTTAGTGTTCTAATAACACAATGGAAATGACCTCAAGGTGTGGGACCTTGCAAGATGAGATCAAGTCTCTAGAGAAGTTTGGATTCCTTTTCCAAACTAAGTGAAAATATGTTGGTTTAAACCAGCACATGAAAGTCATAATGCCAACCTACTCTAACATATCACAAGGGAAAAGGGTGGAAAGAGACATGAAATGTGAAAGAAGGAGATGCACCGAATTTATAATTTGTTCCTTACTATTTCAAAACAACATAATATGTCAAAGAAACAACTAAAACACCCACTCAGATAGGAAGGTAAATGAATTTTACTCAAACATGCAAGAGGTAATGGTGACAATAGTTGAATTTTATTGACATAAAGCTTGAAGTAACCTTTACAATGGTAGAATGCAAGAGTTGAAGGTTTGCAAAAGAAAAATCCCAGAGGGGACGGAGAAAGAATTTTTTTAAAATATACAAACATTTCCTTTATAATTTAGGCATAACTAAGGGTTGAATTCAAAACCCTAGCCCTAACCAAACTAGGGTTTATAAGAAGATGAATTTGATCAAATTTAAAATGATCCAAATTTTTCCCATTAGAGAGCAATAAAACCAGCCATAAAGGCTCTGACAACTCAAAAAAAGTCCCAAAATGATGACTCAAATGAATACATGGATGGGTGCCCATGAAATCCGCAGCAAAATATCAAACCAACATACCTTGATAGGAGAGACATGGCCTCTGCAACACATTGAGGAGTAATGGAACTGTCTAATTCTAAGAAGCAATGTTGAAAAAGCATAAAAAATTGATCCATAGCCGATCAAATTCAATCTAGTAGTTGAGAATTGTCACTGAACAATAACTTTTGCAAATCTACCGCAAACAAGATCAATTGACCATTGAAGTTTGAATGTGGACCATCAAATTAGAGATGAAGGGCTTAGATTAGATTTCCAAATGAACTTTAAAATGTGGTCATTGATCACAGGAGAATTAAGATCAATAGCCATTACATACCTTCAATACACTACTCATCATTTCAAGAGAGAAAGTCATTAATTCGTAATGCATTAAAGGCCATCGATGCAAAAAGGCTCCATGTTTTATGTTTCCAAACCATGATGTGAAGAACCCTCGCGATGACCATCAGATGCTTGCCTTCAAATCTGAACCATTGGCACTCCCATTGTGGAAAAAAAAACCATCACGAAAAGTACTTGGGGAGAATCAATCACAAAAATGATGTGACTGATGTGTGTGATGACCATTAGATCTTCTCCATTGAAATTGATCCATTGAAACCATACAAAGAAAAATAAAACCTCAGGCCCACCAAGACACTTATTGCCTCAATATTCGCCATCTGCCATCATCGCCATCTTATTAGGATGTTGAAGGGACCATCATCAATGTCCTGCTGATATCCATCATTTCCATCTGATGAAGAGAACCTACCCTCTATTGGGATATCGAAGGGACCACATTTCAGCTCACTCTGATATTGAAATGTCCCCTCGATGAAGAGATCCTGCCACCCATTATGCATCGTGCTAACCACCTCAGTCATTGGATGTTTGTTGTTTAATCCTAGCCCCTCATCACTCATCACGGAAAGGTTTTCAACTCCTATTTTTATAACCATGATGCACTAGAAGCTATCGATGAATGTTTGATCACCATCTTTAAATCTAGGCCTTTAGTCACTTGATCATCGCTCATCGCATGTCGTAGAAGTGAAATAAAAAGGTCAAAATATTATAGCAACAAGTGATGTAAAGGAAATGAGTTCACCACTCATCACGTAAATGAAGTCGATGAATATTAAGGTTTCAATGATGGGCGATATAAAGACTTAAGTGGCGGATATTAGCACGTGCTTAAAATTGTTTATAAAAAGGAGGGCTATGCTTAGGTAAATAATACTTGGGAGAAAATTATTTCATAGTCCCTCAAACATAATATTTTTAATCAAATATTTAAACTAGGGTTGTGATCGGAAGACATGGGTAAAGAGGCTAGTAAAAAACATGACTGCCTAAGACAAAAGTTGTAACTTAGCCAATCAGGGACTGGGTACAAAAGGTCAATGAGAGAATTAAAAAAAAAAGTGACAAGGAAAAAGCACTAGGGTTTTAGGAGGGTTTAAACCCTACATGTAATTCAGAACCCTAATCAGACATAATTGGGGAGCTTCCAAAACCTCAAAGACCCGGATCATCAAAATAATCATGGATTTCAACAAGATGCACACATAGGATCTCTCTAATCAGATATAAATAATGTGCATCCAAGGGTGGAATAAAATATGTCAACATTTTGGTGATTTATATGGGATGATTTCCTACTAATCATGGAGTCCAGAGGCCTATTAGTTCATTGGGAATGGATTCATGAAAAGGGTCAACAAAACTAGGCCTCTGAAAGGAAAAAAAACATGTGTAGCTACACTTGGAGAAAAGCATGGAAACTAAGAGCATACATTCCCTTAAGGAGAATTCAGCGTTTGTAAATACACTTTATGGAAAGAACATATTTAGCAATATATACATTAAACTATAGGCATGGAAAATATACCAACACAATTGATCCAAATTTACTAACACCGTTTCATCCTGAATCATTTTCTTAGCTAATCATCACCTTTCATCCCTTAATTGAATAAATCAGTTTGATCTAATTAAGTTGTCATCTTCCTATTAATTAAATTAATCAATCTGATCTAATTAACCCTATGTCTCTATTTAATTAAATAATTCATTTTATTTAATTAAATCTCTAAAGTCATCTTATTAAATTAAATAAATTAAACCTTATTTGATTTAATCTAACATCACCCCTCTTTAATTAAATAAATCAAAATATTTTATTTAATTAAATCTAAATCATATTCTTCTCAACTTTGATTTAAATCAATCCAAAAATATAAATCAAATTGTCACATCATCTAATCCCCTATTAAATTAATCAAATCCTGATTAATTTAATCATAATCACTTGAATCCTCTAGATTTTGCAACTTGCACCAATAAATCATTTCTTTGATTTATTAATTCCCTAATTACTTTCAAAATGGCATCAAAAAGGGAATATTTCTCCAAGTTTGAAAATCCCTCCAAATGGATTTGTCCTTCCAACAAGGCATTCATTTCCTCTTACATGTCCTTGTGCATTGAGCCAAGTGGCATTTAATTCATTCCTTTCTCCTTCCAACAATTCATTTCACAAATTTGAAATTCCACCTAATATCATTTATTGTGCACATTCATCAAAATGTGCTCAAGCTTCCTACATTCACATCTTGACAAGTGGCACTTGCCCATTGGATGTTGAATGATCCCACATTGTTTCATTTTTCTCATTCCTCCATCTTGTCTTTCTATAAATAGAAGGATTTTCTTCTCATTTTAGATCCACAACTTAGAGAAAAGTTACTCTCTTCCTATTGAGAGCTAATTTTATCCATTTCATATCATTTTTCATTATCATAGCTAGGTTATTGCAGATATTTATCAAAGAATCACATTTTTCTTCATCACTAAGTGGATCAATCTTCATCAAGATCATCAAGCTTGCAAATGAGTTGGGAAAGGGCCAATTTTCACATCAAATTGGCACAAATTCCCCCATGGGATTGAGAGTTAGATCATATAAATAGGATTTAATAACTTCTTTCATTGTGTTCTTCATTTATTTCTTATTTTGATGTTTCTAATGAATTGCATGGGGAATCTTAATTCTAACTTGCATATTGATCTAACATTGTGTTTGTTTGTTATGTTTGTGCAGGTCTAGGATGGGGGTTCACATATTGGTGCTAAAAAGAGGGCAGATCTCAAGTTCTTAACACATTTTTTTGATAAAATTCTATGCTTTTTTTTGTTTTTGTGTGTCTACAGGAAACTATGCCACTATTAGTCCAGCGACACCATACAACACCACTATCATTCCAGTGGTGCCATACAGCGATGCTACAAAATTAATATCCCCACCCCCCCAACTATGATTCACACCCATCCCTAGCCATGGAGTAAGCTGTTGACTTCCTCAAACAATGATGCATATGCAGGTTGCACTGCTAGGGTGGGGTAAAGGCTCAAATTTTAAGTTTTTTTTGACATATGCTTTTTGCTTTTGATCATTTTGAGCTATTGACCTATTTTTTGCCTCTGTTTTATTGGATTAATCAATTCTTTTATGTGGAAGCAAGGAAGGAGCAAGGAGGGGATTGAAGTATAACATCATTTAGCCATTATATTAAGTGTCTTTAGACACTTTTGGAAGTGATTATTATTCAAATTTTAAGGAATTTACCTCTTCAAGCTTTTAAGACTCAATAGATTTCAATTTGGATTTAAAATGAACAAGACAAAAGGCTTAAAAAGAACTTTAGGAAAACTTACTAGATTTTGTTTAAGGTTAACAATTGAACAAACAACTTTCATCTTTCGCTTTGGTGCTTTAAAAAGAATCAAATCATTGCTTTGAGGATTTAAAATGAACATGTGCATCTTTGTTTTGTGATCACTTATCCAAAATAATATCATCTAAAATATGTATGTGCTTCTCTCATGCCTCACGAAGATATTGAGAATCAAAAGGCTTTTGGTGATATTAAGTTGTGTAAGTGATTGCCTACACACTTCAATCTGGATCCTAAAATTGAACAAAACTTGTGAGTGTGTGGAACATACCGTGTGTGTTCTCTCTTTGTTTCTCAACAAAGATCAATTGAACTACAGATGTGTTTGCTCGCTTTTGTGTTATCTTAGAGGCCTTGCCTTGTGGGAAAAATTAATCACCCAAGGAAATGACCCAACTAGGAACATGCTAAATCCAAGCAACTTCCACCTGGGATATAAGTGTGGGTACTTGAGGAAAGGAGAGTATCACGAGGATTGTTTTGACGAGAAGGGAAGCAATGGTCTCTCACCACATGGATGATCCCCCATGAACAAAATTCCCACATTAAAACCCCTTGTTTAAAAGGACAAAATCCTTATCCATTTCATGGTGCAAGAACAATTGTTCTGAAGCCGCCCCACAATTTTATGACTTTTAGTAGAGATGAGAAGTATGTCATGGGAGATTCATGGGTACTGATGTTTGTTTGAACCATAGAAGTGAGTGTCGTGGAGGGGAGCTAGTGTGGTCAAGCATCTAATCATCCGCTAAAAGTAGGTGTAGCTAAATTCGTCCAAGTGGGGACTCAACAAATATTGTCTCAATATCCATAAGGTTGTGCATTATTCTTGAAATCAAAATACTTTGCTTGATCATAAACATTGGAAAACAAACATTCAACATCATCATCAAATTTCAAACCCTTTAGGAAACAAATAACATTGAAAAAATCTAAGTGTTATTGCTTTCCCTAGGGATTCTATCCCTAGAGGTTTCTAAACATTTGGATTTACATCTCAATTTGCTTACTAAAGTCAAAAATTAGGTAACTTTTTCCTTGATTTCCTTGAGTTCCACATAATGTATTTTGTGGGATGAGAAGAAGTTAAGGCATTCGACATCTAGTTTCAAAAGCTAATCAAGAGTGTGTTTGTGGTAAAAGGAAGACATTAAGCAAAGATAAGAACAATTGATCCCCACACATGTGCTTCATCAAATGATTTAAAAAAAGATCAAAATCCAGAAACCCAAGTTCAAAGCTCTTTGTCCAAAAGCTCATCAAAAGTGTCTCTCAACACTCTACAAGTTTAGAGAAACATTGGTCTTCAACTTCTATAGAAGAGCTTCAAGAAACAATCCCAATTTGTAGTCATTTTATTATTGTCAAAATCCAACACTTTTTCAAAGGTTTGAACATCTTGTTTAGAGTAAAGTGTGTTCTTCAAAACTGGGGTCTTGTAAACGAGAGACTTTTTAGGTACACATAGGATCAAATTCAAGCTTCATCCATCTTTAAAACATCAAATCAAAATCATCTCACCAAAAATTCTTCAAAATCTTGAAACCATCATTTATGCTAGACTTTTTGGAAAATCCATGAATCAAAAATCCTTTGAATCAAAATCCTTGAACTAGACATCAAATCATCTTGTTTGGTTAAGTATGTGTAGATGCATCCTTCTCCATATTCTTTGTCAAATTTTCATCAAAACATCTTGTTTAGTTAGGTGTGGGTAGATGCATCGTTCTCCCTACATTTAGCCAAATTATCATCTTGTGAGAAAATTTATCCCATAGATAACATCCAACATCTTGGGGTCCATTTGTTCATTATCCAAATCAATCCAAATCCAAGAATTTAAAAAAAAAAAATACAAATCCAAATCAAGGTCAAAATTGAAATCCAAGAATCAAATCAAACAAATCAAAAAATCCAAGAATCCAAAAAGTCCCAAAAGTCTAGCATCCCCCTCAAGATCTTCTAAGAGTTCAAATCATTTGTATCATCCATCTTTTGCACATTTCACCATCACACCATTGATCCTTAATCATCCTATATTTTCTCTTTTGAGCCTCATTTTATGGTTCAAACTAGATCACAACATAAGAAGAACATGGAGTACAACAAAGAAACATCAACTTTGAGTGACCTAAGTCAAACTGCACCCGAGATCAATCCTGTTGGACCTAGCAACCCACTACTCAATCTTTCTCTCATAACACAAGATCCTCAAGAGGAAGGGTAGGTGGAAGACATCAACAATATGGGGATGACCCAAGATAAGATCACTGAAATGCTTCAAAACCATGACAACCATAGGCTTGTCAAGACCATGATAAAACTAATCCCTTCCCAATACATGCTTGAATTGATAAAAGAAGGAGCTAAACTTCCTTCCGATTTTGATGTAAGCACTATTGTGGAGAATCCTTTCATGCCACTTATACCATTCACCTCACCCACTTAGAGTATCATCCAACCCATTCCACAATCCACATCATCCATTTCCACCACACAACCCATTGTCAACAAGGGGAGTGCATTACTCCGTGCCCTTCAACAACATCCCCTTGTCAATAATCAAAATTTGGATGCCAATACCATCACAGGTACATCAGGTACCATGCCTCAAAGTCCCCTCCACTAATATATTCCACTCACATTCCATGATTCCAATAACACATCTCTCCACGCAACACCCGCATATGCTCTTGATCCACTAGTTTCATTCCCATTGGTACAAGTAGGTTTATTTGAACAAGGCAAACTCTTCGGGGCCTCATCATCACTCATTCCAAGTAGCTTTCCACCACTTCCAATTCCAATCCCACCACCACCTCCACCACCGTTACCTCCACTACCAACATCCCTATCAATTCTTGTTTTAGGATTCCCCCCTTTACCTAACACGAATCAATCAATCCAAGGCAATAAACCAAACACCAATCAAATCATCACATCTAATCCTCAGAATATACCACCGATATCGTAACAATAGGTGGTATCTATCCAAGCAATGACATCAATCCCAACACCCCAAAACATGGTCTCCCAAGGGCCTAGCACCTCAATCACACCATCCACTATAATCACTCAGAATGCATCTCAAACACTCACCACCACATCTAACATCCAAAATCCACCACCACCACCACCAAATCTAAATGTGGCAAGTTAGTATAGCATAACACTACAAGCTCACCAAGCCTACCAAAAGGCACTCCAGTAATACCAAGTTGCACAACAAATGCAAATAGCTCAACAAGCAGCGCAAGCCACTTAGGCTGCTCAAGTTGCGCAAGATGCTCAAGTCGCACAAGCTATGCAACAAGCAGCACAAGCCGCACAACAAGAAACACAAGCTCAACAAGCGCAACAAGCCACCCAGGTGCAATCCCAAGCATTGTTGCAACAACAACAACCCCAATAGGCCACTGAAGCTACTCAAACTACTCAAGCTGCTCAAGCCACTCAAGCCGCTCAAACCACCCAAGCTGCCCAACAAGCACAAGTACAAGTGCAAGCACAGGAACAAGTGTAAGCACAGTACCTTGCATAGCAACAAGCAGCCCAACAACAAGCGTTGTTGGTACAACAACAACAAGGTCAACAACAGGAATTATTAGTGCAACAACAATAGGACCAATAGCAAGCGATGTTGGTACAACAACAATTAAAAGCATACTTGGCACAACAAAACATGAAAACACCATCCACCAACACACTATCCAATCCACCCATCCCTCCAATGGATGAACCACTGCATAACACCTTCATCCCACCCCCTAATCCTCATGGTGATGTATCAACATAAATAAAATTCCTTTCACAACAAGTTCTCAATCTTCAATTAGGGAAAATGACAAAGCCACCAAAGAACTTGTGCCTATATCTATTCAACAAGAGCATTGTCATGAAACCATTCCCAAAGGGATTTGAGATCCCAAAATTTGACAAATATCATAGAACCGAAAACCCTGAAGATCACATCAGGGAATTCCAAGTACATTGCATGTAGGTTGCATACGACAAAACTTATCTAATGCAATTGTTCCCTTGGAGCTTGGTAGGAACCACCATTTACTAGTTCTCTCATCTCCCAGGAATCAAAAAATTCAAGGAAATCATGCATGAATTTGTGCAAAACTATGCTTTCAACATAGCTATGGATGTGACCTTGGAAGAAATTTCAGCTATGAAACAATCCAAGGGAGAGACATTTGCTTCATTCTTACAATGATGGTGATCAAAATCCAATAGAAGTAAATGGGCCATGCCTGAGGAATAAAAAAATGTGCATCATCATCTCAAATCTTGACAGATTCTTGTCCTTTCATCTCAAGCTCCAAGGCATCACAACCTACAATCAGTTGATCCCCAGGGTGCTCAATATTGAACGATCCATTATCTCACAAGGGGGAGTTCCTTCTTATCAAGAAGGTCGCCCATCCACCAGCTATAAGGAAAAACCTCACACATGGGTGAAAAATAGAAACATTACCAATGACGGTGTCATCGATGCCAAAGTTGTCATCAGTGCCCCTCGACAAAACACACAAACATCTCAACAACCACAAACACTAATCAAAACAATTGACAAGCCAACACTATCACACAACAGCCAAACAACCAAACAATTAACAATGTGGACAATCAAGGAAGACCACCTCAACAAAACAAAAATTGCCCCAAGCTGAAGTACATGCCCCTTGGGGAATCGGCTGAATCTATCATGAAAGGATTGGTGTAGGAAAAACTCATCACAATTCCCACTTATGAAAATTATCAAGAACCCTTGGTAAAACAACCATGGTACAATGAAAATCACCTTTTTTTTTTCCAAAAAATCAAGGGGCATGCAACTGCTAGTTGTATGAGGTTAAAAAACTTTCTCCAAGACCTCATAGATGACAAAATCACAAATGTGGAACAACTAGCTGGGAATCAAAATCTCAAGATTTACACGAATCTAATGCCCAACCACTATAAGGGAAATAATAACAATGATAAAGGAAAGGGTACCTTCAAAAGTGTGAATCATGTGTACGACCATGTTGTCACCTCTCTAGAAGAAATGGTCACTGTCATCACCATCAAAGGAGCCCAAGCCGACTGTGGAGTCACCACAAGAGGTGGAAAGGTTACCATCGTAGGATCATCCCAGCCTCCTAGAGCATCCACTTCCAACCCAAGATCCATTCCCAATGGCTATAATGTCCTTGACTAGTTAAAAAGAACCCCAGCTCGGATCTCCATCATGGAGTTGCTGAAGATCTCACCAACCCACAAGAAGATCCTTGAAGAAGCCTTGGCCTCATCTTCCCTCCCCACTGATCTTGATGTGGATCATTTCCAAGCTATGGTTGCACACCTTACTACACCTCACCTTCTAACATTTTTAGAACAAGATCTTCCAACACAACCATCTCACAATTGTGCGCTTCATTTTGAGGCTTTCATTCATAAGAACAAAGTCAAGAAGGTCTTGGTAGATGGAGGTGTAGGGTTGAACATATGCACCCTTAAATTAATAAAAATCTTGGGCTTCTCTGAAGATGTTGTTGAAAAAGGAAAATGCATAACCATAATAGCCTATGATGATTAAGAAAGAGTGTCTTAGGGCACAATCCAACTCCCTATTCAAGTAGGGCCGACCATCATGGAAACAACTTTTCAAGTTCTTGACCTAGAATTTCCCTACAGTATCCTCCTAGGGCATCCTTAGATTCATGGGATGCAAGCCATCACTTCTACCTTCCACCAGTGTGTAAATTTTCCATACTAGGGCCAAGAGGTCACTGTCCATGGGGATCCTCAACCCTTTTACTATCTCAAAAATTTGGAAGAAAAATATTACAAAATCCCCCAAGTGCCTAAGAACAATGAGGGCCCCTCAACTCCATACATAGACCCACCTACTCTCACCTCCACTTCTATGACAGAGACACCCGCCATCCCCACCATCTTTGACATCAAGGTCATTATCTAGGACAATGAGTGTGGGGACTATACAATTCTAGAAAATGCTTTTTGTGGTAGGAGAGTTACCGCAATCTCCTAAGTCACAAGGATGACCATAGTCAAATAAAGCTCTCTCATCCCAAACCTTCACAGTAGGCTCCTCCAGCTTCAAAAGTTGGAAGACCTAGGTCATGAAGTAGTAGAAGAGGACCCATCAAACCTCTTGTACCAAGACAATAGACTAGAAATTGACCTACCTATGGATGATAGTAGTAAAGGCTTACAAATAATGCTCATCATGGGCTATGACAGAAACAAAAACCTTGGACAAAATGGGAATGGGCTTCTAGTACCTCTCATTTTGGAGACACGTATGAGAAATCTTGGTCTCAGATGTACCCCTCCAAAGGTGACCATACTTGGAAAAGGTGCCTTGATTAAGAAAGTCAAAACTCCCCCTCAACAATCTGCATCCGCCCTTCAATTACCTGTATCCACTAGTCTACCTTTAAACAACTTCACCTTCAACATAATTGATGTGTGTAGTAGTGATGAGGACCCCATAACTGATTTTCCTATGCTTTTTGTAGACACCTCCTTGCTCATGATTAGTACCTTGTCTTTTGAAACTGTGATAGGGTGAAAATGAGTGTTAGAAAATGAACAGCAAGCAAAAGAGAGCAAAACAACACTAAAAACACCCTACACCTCAAGATTGGCCTAAAGATTAACTAACTAAGCAAAATGAAAGATTTCACCTTGTTGAGTTGTCCTTTGGTTGGCCCTTCAATCTCCAGTGTTGTATGCTCCTTAGATGGCAAGAGATGCAAGCTATGAGATGAGATGAGGATAGAAGGATGAGTGAAAATGGATGCAAGTATGAAAATTGGCTAAGTATGGCTCAAGAAAAAAAATTGCAAGAGTTTGGCTAGCATGAATGATCTCTCTTAAAATGAGAGAAAAGAGGGGGTATTTATAGAGAATTTTGGATTCTCTAGGGAAATGGATGGTTGAGATTGAGCCACCAATATCAAGATGTAGGGCTAAGGTGAGTTGAAAACTCACAAGCCCTCACATCTTGACATGTGGCATGTGAAGTGGCTTGTAAGGGATGATGTGTACATGAGTTGGAAGGAGAATACATGGCATGGAGGTACTATATAGTACCTTTGGATTAGGACAAGATCTCCTCATAAAGAAGACCCTTGTCCCCATGTGGGTGAGAGGACATGAGAGGAATTAAAAATTCTTCAAATATTCACATGGGAATGAGAAAAAGAATTTTAAATTCCAAGGGATGCATTGGGGGATTAAATGTGAATTTAAAAATTCACATGGGGAATGGAGTGCCTTCTCCAAAAGGAGAAAGCCTTTAATAGGGTTGACTTATGACACATTCCATAAATGATATGGAGACCTAATTAAGTTATTAAGGTTGTGCAAGTACCTAATTAGACAAATTAATGACATATTAGAAGAGAGTTAAATTTCACATGTGACTTGATGTAACAAGTCAAAGATCACATGGGGAAGAGTAAAAGGAATTTAATATTCCTTGGAAGGATAAAAGGAATTAAAAATTCTTTGAGAGGTTGATTAGGCTAGTTAATGAAGGATTAGAGGCCAACTTGCAAAAGTTGGAGGATGTGACACATCATAATCAAGGATTAGGCATGTGCACATCCCTAATGATGAGATTAAGAGAATAATTAAGATTAAGAAAGAGATGTGACATGTGAGGAATTAAATAAATGTCATATTTATTTAATTCATTTGATAAAAAATGAGGATTAAAGAAATAAGGTATTTATTTAATAATTAAATACCCTAGGGATTTGGTAGAATTAAGGATATTAATTAAATAATAGTGATATTACTTAATTAATGCAAATAAGAGGATGCTTAGACGAAAGGGGATAAATTTGGATAAATTAAGTGTCCAAATTTAGGTATCTACATTTTTCCCCTCTTTGAGATGGTGTTATGAAGTAGCATCATTTCAAATAATATTAAAACATAGAACTAGAAGAAGATAGTTAGATTGGGAAAGATGCCCTAGTCATCAAAGGAGTGACTAGGAAGGGAAAATGATAGGGGTGAAGATGAAAGTTAGGGATTGAGGATGCCCCCTCAAGAGGACATGCAGGCTCAAGAGAACACAGGCGTGCTCTTGAAATGGATGAGATGATGCAAAGTGATGGACAAGATAGGAGGATAAGTGATAGTAGATGGATGAAGCACAAATGATGTTGCCCCAGTTAAGGTACAAGCCAAAAATGGGTTGATGATGGATGGAGTGTTGTCAATGAGGGAATGAGAGATCCTAAAACAACTTGAGGATATGGAAGGATACATCCCAATGGGTGGTATTGATGAGGGAAGGATACATCCCAAAACACCACTAAAGGATAGGGAAGAATATCTCTCAATGATGATGATGAAAGTATTGTCGACGAGGGAAAGATACATCCCAAAACAACACTGAGGGGATATGGCAGAATACATCTGGATGATGATGATGATGATGAGGATGACTGGATAAAGGCTTGTAACAAGACTAGGAATAAGACCAAGGATATGATTAGATTATTTGTGCTACATTGAATGGGGGAGGATTGGATTGGGATGTGAGATAGATGAAAGGAATAAAAATGATGATGGACAATATGCTTAGAATAACCAAACTATATTATTCTAAGAAGATTGAAGAAATGATTATAAGAGATTAGATGGATAGACGAGGGAGAGTGATGAAGGATGAAGGGATGGGGGGGATTTTAATAGATGATAGAATGGAGATGAAATTCAATCCAAATGCAATTTTTCCATCGTTAGGAGCATTGATTTTTGTTATAGCAGAAGACATGATACACCAAGGTATAAAGGACCAAGGCAGATTAGTGTCTAATGCATGAAAGAAACACATCAAACAAGAAGAATATCCCAACACCCCAAAGTCGTGATGACCTTGGTTGGGCCAGGTATTAGGATAACCACAAGCACACAAGGATGCCCTAGCATAACACAAGACCTTAGGGATCTTGGTGGGTACTATGTGGGACAATCAAGAAAACAACAACAAAGAAAAGATTAATATATTCCCCTATGTTGATTAGTCAAAGCACACCATGATATGGGGGATTAAGGTGACCTTGACAAGTGATGATAGGGAGCTCAAATGATAAACAAAAGCCAAAAGTATCAGAAGATTGCAATCAATGTCAAACGTCCTTTTCCATAGGATCAAGGGGATGGATGGGATTGATGAGGTCTATTAGGAAGGATGCATCCTGTTGAGACCGATGATGGATACTAAACTAAAAGATAAATATGACGCAGGATATTTGGAACCAATTGGATCTACTGATACAAGTGGATCTCGTGTGTTAAGAACTAGCTAGCTAAGGGCATAGCTTGATGACACGACACAAGAGTTAGGACACAAGATAGGAGACTGACACATCCTAGCAACCTAGGGGCTCGAGGGCTAATCAAAGATTAGCCTTGTCTAAGTGAAAGCACAGAGCCCTTGTAGTTCGATAAAAGGCTAACAACAGACCATGGATAAAATTGGAAAGAGGACGATGGAGACCTTGATGGATGACATGATAGACAAAGAAGAAAGATAAATGATAGATGATAAAGGATCCCCAGGGGGTGGATCAAATGATCGACTTGCCTATGTGAAAGTGCAGGGGCAACATAGTTTGACAAAGGCCAATGACAAATGATGGATAAAAGATGATGAGATAACCCTAGATAAGGGGGTAAGATGATGGAACCGACATGATGGGACATGATAGACTTGTTGGATAAGATCGGAGGATGGTGAATACACAAAGCTCAGGGATGGGACAGTTATTCAAATCAATAAAGATGAAGTGGGGAGATGACAAGATTGAGAGATGAGGGATGAAAAAGGAGAGGAGATTGAAAAGATGTGTAAAAGAAGCCAAAGTGATGATGGAGTAGATGGCATTGGATTGCGTGGGGAGTAGCCTATAGCTAGAGACCAATGACAAGGGATTATAAGATGGGATGAGGAGAAGGAGATGAGGATTGGGAGATGAAAATGATTGGTTGGATTGATGGATAGGAAGATAAGGATTTGGATGAGGAAAAGGTGACCAGATGGATAGATGAAAAGGGATGCTATGATGGAAGGATAGGAAGATAGGGATGGGAAGATGGATATAAGGATTGTTTGGAGGGATAAAAGATAAGGATGGGGATATTATGGATATAAGGATTGTTTTGAGGCATAAAATATAAGGATGGGGAGATGGATATAACGATAAGGAGATGAGGATAGGGAAATGGAAAAGATTGCTTAGATGGAATGAATGATGTCTCGAAGGACTATATCACCAAGGAATATAGATTCCCCCACTCTAGATATGTCATGTGTGAGGGGGCATGAAGGATGCAATAGAGAAAGATAGGAAAATAAAGGAGAGATGGATGAAGATAGGATGCATGAATAGGGAATGGATATTGAAGGTAGCATGATGGGTGGATAAGGAAAGGTAGACGAGTGCGAATTAGGGTTAGGATAGTGTGCAGATGAGGGGAATGTATGCTAAGAGGTTTCCAAAGCATGTTTATATGTTTTCCCCTATCATTATCAAGATCACAAGGAGGATGGAAGGATTGGGATAAATGAGATATTCCAAGTAGGATGTGTAAGATAGGTAGGATGGAGGGGATGAATGAAAATGGTGTATAGAAAGAAGACGGGTGCATAGCGGATGGAGGGAATGCATATCAGGAAGTTGCCCCCAAGTGCAGATGGGGATTTATGCATGATGCCTGTTTACCAGATTTTCATCATGGTACTTATCCAAGGTACTTGTTTTTCCAAGTTTTCACCATTGGATGGATTATTTCTCTTTACTATTTTATTTGTTTTATTTTTCTGATTTTTTTGGATTTTTTGACTTTTTTTAGATTTTTAGGTTTTTTTGGATTTTTGGATAGCAGGGAGATGAAAATGGATAAGGGTAGGGATTTGGATAAGGGGATTTAGAAGACATGCGATAAGGATATGGATGAAGAACTCAAGCATCAAGTTCTATATGAGGTATTAAGATCCCATGTTCGAACCAATGGTTGGATGTTGGTACAACTTTATTAGGAGAAACAGATTATGCACGAGGATGAATTAGAGGGATTTGAGAGGGGAGATATGTGGGGTAATGGGTGGGATGTTGGAAAATGTATGGATGGAATGATGGGGTGGATATGTGATGGGGAGATGTGTTTAGGACCAATATTGGCACATGTGGTGGGGGATGTGAAAAGATAAGAGGATTAATGGATGGAGAATGTGGGGATAATGGAGGAGATGGAATAGTGAATTTTGGGACATAGGGACCCAAAACAGGCTTAGGATATGAAAGGGGTGTATGATTAGCTTTTGGATTAGAAACTTTGAATGTTCTTATAGATTTTTCATTTGATGGCATTGCATATTTTTTCTTTGGGATCCAGATGGTTTTGATCTTTGCTTTGGTGGGCCTCTATGGCCTACAGATGTGGTTTGGATTTATATTTTTCTTCTCTTCACCATGTCTTTGAGAGGGGAAATGGGGAGCTTTAGATTCATGTGGATGTTTGGATTTATGTATTTTTACTTTAGCATCCAAAGTGCTTTTAGTAGCAATGGGATGGGTGCAAGGATATGGATAATATAGAGCAATGGAGGTAAAATTATGAGGATTACGTGTAGATGGAGAATGTGTAGGTATGTGCCTTAGTTGATCTTGATTAGGGGACATGCGAGTGGGATGTGTATGATGGGTGACGTGGATAGGTGATGAAGGGATGAAAGGATGAATAGGACAAGATGGAGGAGGTGATTTTGGGATATAAGGGTCCAAAACAGATGTAGTGGGTGGAGGGACATAAGGAACCAAGATGGATGGAGTAGATGAAGGATGGGAGATGGTGGATGGAGGGATGTAAGGACCCAAAATGGATGGAGTAGATGAAGAAGGAATATGGACGGTTGTTTTGGGGTGATATGATGGAGGAGAAGGGATGGCAGCATATGATCTGGTGGAGCGATGGGAAGAGCTAGCATTTCTTTTGGAAAAGGCTCATTGAGGATGTCTAGAGGTTGTACCAACATCTTTAGATTGTGAGTCTTGGGAAATAGGTCCAAGACCTTGCATACAGATTTGTTCTTTGACTTGGATGGGCTCTAAAATACCTTGCTCATGAAGGCCTAAACCTTTTCCTTGATAGTTCATGTTCTTGAGCATACGATCCATGATAGGATTTGTGTTAGTCTAAAAACATGATGTGAGTCTATTATTAGGTGGAGGATGATGGGTGGTATATACACTATGTTTTTCTTCTATGAGGAGGCCACCATGGAAGATTGTGAGCATACCAAGGGGATATGTAAGTGTTGTGGGGATAGTAGTTTTAGGCGATGATGGGGGATCATGAGAGGGAGATGATGGGATAGTAGCATTTGGAGGGGTAGTATTAGGAGAGGGGTTAGGGGATATGATAGGATCTAGATTTGTGGTAGTGGGCTCATGCGATGGAGATGGAGATAGAGCGGTGGAAGCTTGAATGATAAGGGGATCATGGGATGGAATAGATGGGGGACTGTGATCTTGAGGTGGAGTAGATGGGATGGTAGGATCTTGATCTAGAGAAGGGGATATGTTGGCATGCTTTGGATTAGACTCTTGGCATGACTCATTGTGTGTGAGAGGCATGATAATGGAGTCTTGGTGGGACTCTTCAAGTGGGGAAGATGGAGGGATGGAGGATTCAAAATGTTCATGGGAATGAATTTTAGTGACACTAGGAGTGGAAGAAGTGGATTGGATTAGGGTGTCATTGATGGGTTCGACAGCTCTCGGAGTAGGAAGTGGGTGTTCGATGGATCTGATAGAGTGGATGGTAGGAGATGGGAGCTTAGTGGATTTAGAGGATGTGATGGTAGGAGATGGGGGCTCAGTGGATTCAGAGGATGTGATGGTAGGAGATGGGGGCTTAGTGGATTCAGAGGATGTGATGGTTTCGATGGTTTGAGTGGTGCTAGGGGTGGTAGCATCAATGATAGGTGTTGGGTGGAGAAGGATCTTGTCACCAATGACCATGAATGATGGGTTGGGATGGCATGATTCCACAACTTCAAGGTGTGGAGTGGGAGATATATTCTTTGTTATAAGTCCTTTGAGAGCTTTTGGAGTGAGAAACTTGAATACTCTAGGCTGAGATGGCATGGTAGGAGTGGATGAAGGATTATGGATTAAGGGGAATTAGACCTTAGGGATTGGTGGACTAGGATTAGATGCAGGAATAGGAATGGGAATAGATGGAGGATTAAGATTAGATGAAGGTTAAGATAGGGGTATTGGAATGGTGAATTAGGACATGAGGATACAGGTGGTGGATTGTAGTAAGGGTATTGGGATGG
>VDFB02105785.1:202313016-202350180 GCA_007258455.2 Sequoia sempervirens
TGTTTCCTTGTTTGTACCTCCAACTACTACTCATACCTCCACTAAGCTTCAAAATATTGTTCTTGTTCTTAATGATATTGATGAACAAACTCATCATGATGTGGGAAATAACCTTCTTGCTGCCCTTGATAGGTTTGATTTTCCCACTCTCCTTGTTGTAAGTAAAATTCTCGTTGCTCCTATAGCTCAAAAATTCATTTAAATATATCCTTCACCATGGACATGAGTTCACTCTCATTTTTGGGCTGAAAGGAAGAACAAGGAGCCTCTAACTATCCCTAAATCTCACCCAGCTATCTTTTGAAACCAAGCAAAATGCTCATGACTTCATTTACACTTAAATTATCAAATTTCTAGGGTTGACTAGGAGAGGAACAAGGCTTATTTTCAAAGTTATAAGTCTCTTGGGGTTACTAATATGAATGTGTAGGTGTCTAAGAAGACTGAGTAGGGTAGGGTGGGTGGTATGTATTTTGATAAGATTGAAAACCCACAACAACAGGGTTTTGTGGAATGGAATGGAAGGCATAACCAACCCGGTATGGCTAATTGGGAGATGAAAATATAGCATTATCATGACATGGAGGTGTGTACATATGGTTTCCTCTAAAATTTGGCATTATTAAGCATGGGAAACACTTCAAAAATTACAAAATAAAGGCAAAGGACTGCCCAACCACAAATTTTGGGTACATACCAAAAGAGTCACCCAAAGAGTTACAGAGTCACCAAATGCTTGAAGAATGCATCCAAAGGCTGAAATGTTGAAGAAGGTACCACTTTCTTCAACAACATGAAATGTAACTAGGCTTCTTGAACCAGATGATTTGAAACGGAATTTCCATGGTGTTTGAAGCTTTTCCTCCAAAGGAAGATTCATTGAAGAAAACACTAAATTATTCAATGGAGAGAAACTTATCCTATCGGGTGTGCCAGAAACTGTTGTAACATAAAATTGCACCCTATTGAACAAGAGTTTAGTGTTCTAATGACAACAATGTACATTTTTCAAGCTTCTTCAGTTTGTCAAGTATCAACTTAAAAGGTGGAATAGGAGATGTTTTGGTAATATTTTTCATGAAAAGGCTATCACTCAAGAAGAGATGAATAATATTACATGTTTGATTCGAGAGAATGGGGTTTCTGAGGATATTTTAAAAGAGGAGGCTAGGACCCTGAAGATAGTGGAGGAATGAAAATTATGAGAGGAGATTTCTTGGAAGCAAAAGGCTCAAGTTGAATGGCTACAAGAAGGGGACAAAAACACTACCTTTTTCTTTAATTCTGTGAAGGTTGGGAGGCATGGTAACTCTATTTTTGTTTTGGTTAATGGTAGGGGGGGTCATATTGTCTAATTTTAGGAAATTGTAGATGAGGCTTCATAGTATTTTGTGGCTCTATTCAGAGAGGATGTGCAATGGGGTTTAGTTGAGGAGGAATAGGTTCTTTCTTGTATTCCTTAGTTGGTTTCCAGGGAGGTGAATGAGTATTTGATGAGAGATATTTCTCTAGAGGAGCTAGAGGAGATTGTGTTTCAAATTAAGAAAGGGAAAGCCCCTCACCCTGATTGTTTCCCAATAGATTTTTTCCAAGAATTTTGGGATATCATAAAGTTGGATCTTCTAGCAGTTATTCAAGAGTCCAAGAGGAACAAGTAGATGTTGAGAGCTCTTAATGCCACCTTCAATGCCCTCATTCCCAACTGTGAAGGGGCAGATAGGTTAACTTAGTTTTGACCTATTTCCCTTTACAATGTGGCTTATAAAATTATTTCAAAGATAATGGATGAAAGGTTGAAGAAGTGGCTTAAAGTGTTGATTTCGAAGAAGCAAAGTGGATTTGTTGCGGGTCGATAGATTTTGGACGGATTTGTTATTCCTACAGAGACCATCCACTCCATGCCTAGTTCACATGAGAAGGCAATGTTCATTAAGTTGGATATGGCTAAGGCCTATGACAGAGTTAGATGGTATTTCTTACGAAAAATCTTGGTTTCTTTTGGATTTTGTGAAGAATGGATCCACTAGGTCATGAGTTGTGTTACATCAGTATCCTTCTTGGTGCTAATAAATGGAGATCATTCTAACCTCTTTGGAGCTTCTATAGGTTGACGTCAAGGGGACCCTCTTTCCCCGTACTTATTTCTACTTCTTGCTAAAGGTCTTGGGCAGTTGTTGAAAACAAATGTTGAGTTAGGTATCATTCAGGGTTGGCGGTGGGGTGGAGATTTTCCTCCGTAGTCTCACTTATAGTTTTTTCATGATACAACTTTGATGGGAATGGCTACTATCAGGGAAGCTACTTCTTTGAGGCAAGTGCTAGATGTTTACTTGGTGGCATTAGGGAAAATGATTAATGAGGATAAATCATCCATCTTCTTCTTCAATAAGCCAGGCCCCATTCAGAGAAGAATTTCTAATATTATGAGGTTTCAAATAGGGGTTCTCCCTTTTAATTATTTGGGTATTCCAATTTATGTTGGTCGTCTTCCCAAAGGTTATTGGTAGAATATTATTGATAATTTTCATGTGAAATTCAATCATTGGACACATAGATGGTTGTCTTTTCCTTGGGCAGGTTTAGCTTCTTAAGTTAGTTGTGCAAGCTCTCCCTACTTACAGTGCATGCTTTAGGTGGCTCCGGTGGGATTTCTTAGGGAGTTGGATTCTCTAGAGAGGCATTTTTTATGGGTTAGTTGCATGTCATCCTCCAAGTGGAGCCTGGTCAAGTGGGAGGACGTGTGTAGTCCTAAGTAGTATGGTAGTTTGGGTCTTCACTCTAGGTCAACTTTGTTTGGAGTGGTTGTGGTTGCTAAGCTATTTTGGAGATGGTGCATCGAACAAGATCAGTTGTGGGCCAAGATACTCTCTCATAAGTATCTTTTGGGTATTCCTCAGCATGATCTCCCTTAGAACCCTCTTGAGGGGAAAGGCTCGGTGATTTGGAGCACTCTCCAGAAGGGTGAGAAGCTCATTAAGGTTGGTTTATTTTGGATCTACATTTTTGAAGCTCTTTTTTGGTCAGACTTTTGGGATGGCTTCCCTCCTCTTACCTCTTAGTTTCCTCACTTACTTCCTTTGAATCAAATATTTCTTGAGGCTTGTTGGTCCCAGGTGAGTGACTTCAAATCCTTCTCTTTTAATGGTCAACTGGAGAGGGCTTGTTGGAAGGATCCCATTGAGTGGCCAATTATGGGAATGGAGGAAAGTAGTGTTGAACTTATTACAATTATTTGCAATATGCATTGTATATCTCTTCTAGAAGCGGATATTCTTGATTGGATACACAATCCTAAGGGGATCTACTCTTTTGCTTGTGGTTATTAGGTGTTATTGGCTCAGAAGTTGGCTAGGGTGGAGGTTCATTGGTGGAAGATGGTTTGGAATAAGCTATCATGGCCAAAATGTAATTGCTTTGTTTGGACTCTAACATGGAATAGGTGCTTGACCTAGGCTAATATTTGTAAACGTGGTTTCCAGGGGCCTTCAGCTTGTGTTCTTTGTGGGAAAGAGGAGGAGGATTCCTCACATTTATTTTTTTGATGCCCCTTTATTTTACAACTTTGGCATTGGTGGTGGGGGGTTTGCAAGCAACCTTGTGTTCATGCTTCTTCTTTGGTGGAGTTCTGGGATAGCTTGGGAAGACCTCCATCGATGGCTTCATTCTTGCAGGATGTTTGGTATGTTGGACCTACCTTTCTTCTTTGGTAGATCTGGCTTGAGTGAAATCATAGGATATTTTGCAGTGTGAATTTGGGGGGTCAACAAGTGTGGATACGTATGTTAGGTATGATATAGGAGTCAGTTGCGGCTATGAGTGAAGTGGTTTTCCCCTTGGAGAAAGGTGATTCTGAGTTGGTGGATAGACTAGGATTGCAGGGGATACATTATTCTTCTATTATTTCCAGAAGAGGCAAGCATGGGAATAAGAGAGTGCAGAGGATGGGTAGATGGGTACCCCCACCGATAGGTGTTTCGAAGATCAATACTAATGGATCTTCTAGAGGAAATATTGGGCTTGCAGAGATTGGTGGGGTGGGCAGGGATTCAGGAGGTTTGGTGATATTTATTTTCTCTATTCATGAGGGAGAGGAGACGATTAACCTTATGGAGGGTTTGGCGATTCTATATGTTGTGGAGCAGGCCCTTGCTTTGGGATGGAAAAAGGTTGTTTGTGAAGCTGATTCACAAATCTTGATTAATTTGTTAAATGAGAGGAAGATGTCTAATATTAATTGGCGATTAGCCTCAGTTGTTCAATAGATTCTTCAGGTTAGTTCTAGGATGGAGGCAGTTTTTTTGTTCACATCCCAAGGGAGTGGAATCTGGTTGCAGATTGTTTAGCCAAATGGGCCTCCAAGCAAGGTGATGGTTGGAAGATTGAGGACTAGATGCAAGTTTCCCCTAAGTTACGACAGGATTTAGATAGGTTTCTTGAGGATGATAGAAGGATATTTGAAGATAGTTGATTTTTTTCATGGGTTTTTGTGTTGCTTCCTTTGGCTTCTGGTGCTTGGTCCCTTTGTTATGATTGTATTGTTCTTTTTTTATTTTCAATATAGTTTTTACCCCTTTTATAAAAAAACAAAATATTCCTATTTTATTGTACTTAAATCTTTATATTTATTGATGTTTGGTTTATATTGATTGTGATATTATTTACTAGACCTTAAAGGACTTTATAGTTTCAACAATTTTTTCTCCATGTAGACTAAATCCATTTTTTTATATTGAACTAAGAAAAATTACAAGGAATAAAATCTATTAGTAGGTAGCTAAAATAGACTTAAAAATATAAACTTTCAAGGATTAAAATGACCATATAGGGGATTAAAAACCAAAAGAAATAGGGATTCAACACTTTAGCTAAAAAACTTGACATAGACCAAGATTTTTGTTATCTTAAAGTAGTTTAATTTGATCTAGAATTTGTTGAAGATGATCCATGACCATTACATTTTTCTTGGATAAATATTGAAGTTGTGAAAACAAAGAAACAACTTGAGAAAATATATCTGGGTAAACCCTTAGAGCACCAATTCCCTAAAAATAATTGCTAGAAAATGTGCAAAAATACATCTGCCCTTCCATAGATGCATTAAAATGACTTGTAAAATTGAATCAAAAATAAAATTATCATGGAGAAACCAAAAAAAAATCTATTTCAAATAATGAAAAATAGTAGGAAGTTTTCTAAAAATAATAGTCCATTATTTTTTAACAAAAGAGAAATCTCAAAAAGATATGTTTTACATTTTTAACACATGAGAAAAAAGGGAAATTAACTAATTGAACCATAATGCAATTTAGTCTATCCATAATAGTTAGTTTATAATGTAAAATATTTCATGAAAATCTTACATATCTACAATAACATTTGATTTCCATATTTGCGCACTCATTTTGGTCCATATTTTAGAGTTAAATTTGCATTTCCATTTATGGTTGATGTGAGGGGTGATATTCCATTGAGGAAGGGACTAAATATAAACTTTATTTAACAAGAGATAATTTAAATGATTGGAGGGCAACCATCTCTAGTCTTTAAGAAAATTTCAGTCCCTGGGAGTACAAGTTTGGAAGTCCAAATTTTCATAAACTAAAGAGGGACTAAAGATTGCAAAAATATAAAAAAATGTTTATACTTGAAGTTCAACCCATAGTTTTCTTTGATTTTCTACTAGGAAGCCCATTCAAAGACATTAAAATACCAAATATCTTTAAATTTTTGAACATCTTACTCATACAAGTAGTGGGCATGTCTAGGAAAGTAAATGGTCAATGATTGATTATGATATTTAATAAGTTTATTCCACCAAATTGATGATGAAGTAAAATTGAATCCATGTTGCAAAGAGGAGTCATTCCACTTCAAAAATTGATAAAATTGTTACTAAGCTTTCCAAATGAACTGTAAAGGAAAGAAGCCTTGATTTTAAAGGAGGGAGACAATGATTTTATCTAACCAATTCATCTTTTTCCATTTCTTATTTGCTACAACTTGGACGATTTGATGATGAGAAAGTATTTTCAATGGTTTGTACCCTTTAGAAAATCTAATAATCCACTTCACAATAAGGGATAACCCTATAGTTTTTGGACCTATGTTTCCAAAACCACCCTTATATTTTGATTGGATACAATGAGGCCAAGAAAAAGTAATGAAACTAATGTTACCATCCCGTTTAGACCAAATAAAATTTCAGATTACTTGGTTTAATTATTCATATCCTTTCTTATATGACATCCAACAGGATGAGTAATACACATGGGTGGCAATGCAAGTTTTATTAGCAACTTAAATTTAACCACCCAAAGATAAGAACTTGTTCACTCAATTAAAAAACTTGTTCTTGAGTCTATTTAAGAACTAATCCCACATATCAAAAAAAGGGAATCTCACACAAAAATTAATGCCAATTCCAAGATATATAGTAATCTACCCATGTATAATTTTCCTCCACTCTTTGGTAATCCACATAGGAATAGGACCATATTGAGACAACAAAAACTTAGTCTTGTTGTGAGCTAATTGTGATATGGAGAAATAAAAATTTAGGATGTCCAATATGTTTCTCAATTCTTCTTCAAAATTTTATAAAAACAACATGCTATCATTAGCAAAGTTTGAATTGATAACCACCTCATTTTGTGGAATAGATATACCTTTTATAAGGTTCATTTGATTAGCTTTTTGAAGAAGATATCCTAAAGTATCACCTATAAGAACATATAAGAAGGGGGGTAAAGGACATCCCTACCTATGGATTGTCACAATTCAAATGACTTAGTCAAGGAATTATTGATAAAAAAGTAAGCATTGGCATCTAGGAACATCATTTGAACATGTTTTTGCAGTTTAGTTCTAAAACCCAACCAATGTAGCATTTTGAGAATGAAACCCTGAGAAATTTTTCTTCAAGCTTTGTCAAAATCTCACTTGACCAACAAATAATTTTAGCTTCTAGACAAACCATTTTGTGGAGGTTGCAACAACTTACCATGGCCTTGTTTTAGCTAAGTCACAAGGGATTTCTAAGCTTTGGTTGGAGGGGGAATCTCTTAATGTGATAAATTGTCTCTTAATGAAGTGCCCCCCTTCATGGTTTATTGTACATTTTATTAATGATTCTATCACCATTATAAACTCTTTTGAGGAGATCAAAATCAAACATGTTTTTCATGAAGCAAACATGCTAGCTAATGGTGTTGCCAATGTGGGAGTGTTGGAGAGATTTGAGCGGGATTCTTTTGAATCGCTACCTATTAATTTGAAGTGTATTTCTAATAATGACTAGATGGCTTGTTTATAGGGGTGGTCTCCTCAGGGAAAGGTTTTTCATTATGATTTTGATTTGGGTTTAGAACTTCGAACCCTTTCCCTATCTGATTAATTATTTTTTCCTTGGTTTCTATAGAAGGATGGGCTGGCAATTCTAGTAGAGAAGTACTTGGAATGATAAGCCCACAAATATTGTGGGTGTTTGTTGTATCTTTTTGAAAAGTGTTTGGTTCTTTTTTATGTTATATTTCTTTCAGGTGTTGTTGCATTCTGGGTTGTTGCTTGTTTCCATGGGTGGCGACCATTGTAGAATTGAATCAAGCTCCTGTGAAGAGTTTCAAAAGAATGCTACTGTGTGGAAGCATTTAGAATTGGGGGGGTTTTGCAATTTATGTAGAGAATTCAAGGCTTAGACCCTAATGCTACTAATTTCTTCATGAAAGGCTAGAATGTGAGGTCTCTGTAGTACAAGGGTGTTGAGTGTCATATTGATGAGGATTTCATTGCAAAGGTAACCACTCTTTTGGTTACTGGGAGGAATTTTTTCAAAGACAGGGGTGTGGCCAAGAAGGCTTTTGTGAACTTTTTCAAACATGATGAGAGGAAAAAGCTTAGGGAAATTGGAAGTGGAGGTTATGCTAGGAATTCCCTGAAGCCACTTTGGAGGGACCTTGTGAAGGCCATTATTTACTACTTCACCCTTGAATAAATTATTTGTGGTATACTCTTATCATTTTGTGCTCTTGAACCATTTTAGGCATAAGGTTTCTATCTCCTTTCCTTTTTATTTGTTACTCTCTATGGAGAAGAGTATTGGAGACCACAGGAAAAACCCTAAGAAGGTGGTTCTTCATGAAGGGCTTATGAGTTTTTTATTTGCTCATATCAAGTTTAAATTGATTTTAGTTTCCCCTAAAACTCTTGGTAAGAAGGGGGTTAAAAATGATGGTTATGATACTGGGGACTCTACCGATGAATGGGTTGGTAGTTATGAGGAGGAAGAGTCAAAATATGAGGATATGTATGTTGATGAAGAAGGCTCTAAGGAAGGGGAAGAGAATTTGAAAGAGTGGGGTAAGGGTTATGAGACTGATGTGGAGTTGTAGGAGACTTTGGCCAATTCTGCCAGAAATTCTTTGAAGGGGAAAACCAAAGGCTCAAAGAAAGTTAAAGCTTCGTCCAAAAGGAAGCTTGAAACAAGTGATGAAGCAAAAGCCCCTAGTCTAAAAGTGAATCTTGTGTTGTCTTTGGGTAATGAGGGTTTGAAGGGATGTCCTCCTGAGGGTGAATTGGCTCCTTTGAATGTTGATTGTGTTCAGAATGCCTTATTGGGAAACCCTGTTATTGGTAAGACTAATCTGCTGGAGAGCTCCCCTGTGTTAGGTCTTAAGGTTCCAAAAAATGGGGGTGATTAGTCGAATGATCCTGCTATTTTGGGTAATTCTATGATGGAGGATAAGTTGATTGACACTATTCCCATTGAAATGTAGGGGATTGAAGTGGTTAATTGTTCTAAGGTTTTTTCTTCAGTTGAGAGGGAAGTGAAGAAGGAGCATCTGGAAGTGTTAGCTGATTTGGATGATTTTCCAGAAAAGGAGAGGATCAAGGTAGATGTTGTGGAGGTCAAGGATTCCCTTGCTAAAGATGAGGACAACCATAATATGGATTTTTTTGATGCCCTTGATGTCTTGGAGTAGAATGATCAAACTCCAGTTAATTGGGATGAAATTAACATGAATATGTTTTGTAGGATAGCTAAAGATGGGACAAGAAACCTACTTTCTTTGGTTAAGTGGTTATTTAATGAGGTAAAGGAGCTCAATCTTCAGATGAAAAATTGGCAGGATGTTTGTGTTGTTATTCTTAGGGGAAACCAAAAGGAGTGGGAAATAAAAGGAAAAGTTAAATCAATGCATGTTAAGCTTGATAAGCTTCTGGTGGATGTTGCTCATTTAGGGGCTACACACGAGGAAAGGATTTCCTCTTTGGAAGGTATTGTTAATAAAATGTTGGAATACAAAGGTGCAAGTTTGGAGGATAAAATTGGGAAGATGTCAAAGGACTTAAAAATAGTGGTCAATATCAGTAATAATTCTTTGAAGACCACTCTGATGGGTCTTTCTATCCTGAATGAGAAAGTGTTGAATTGGATGGGTAAACCTCTTGACATGGGTGATATGGATAATATGATTGAAGAGGTTAGTGGCTCTTACCTGGTGGAGAAAGTGGAGGCTTCTACTCCTACACTGGACAAAGACTTGCAGGCTGGTTTGTGCCTTAGGATAAGAATTAAGACAAAAAAAGAGGGTTGTTGTTGCTATTGAAGAGCTAAAGGATGTTATCAGTATACATGAGGAGGTCATTAAGGATAATATGCCCTTGGATGATGTTTTAGATAAGTTACTATTGTTGGTGCTTCCTTTTTTGGTTCAGCAGGTTTGCTAATGTTTTTTGTTGTTGGGATTGCTAATAGGTTGCTTTTGTTACATCTTTTGTCATCTTTTTGGTTTTTTGGGCTGCTGGGTTTAGTGTTTAATTTCTTTTGCAGCTTTTCATCTTTGTAAAGGGTTTCGGGCTCCCTTCAAAACCTATTTTTCCTTATCAAAAACAAATCATTTTAGCTCAAATGTTAGGTCCACTCAAGAGTTTCATAGGCCAACATTAGATTGTCAAGATTATATTTTGCTTTAATAAACCCAATTTTTTTATCTCCAACAATTCCTTGGAAAACATGTTTAATTTTGATAGCCAATGCTTTAGCGGTAATTGTATAGGAAGTGTTCAATAAGGTAATTGGTATTCAACCAATAATCATATTTTGATTTTCCCCTTTAGGGATAATTTTGATTAATCTTTTGTTAATTATTGGCCCTAAATATCTATTCTAAAGAGCCTCTAAATAGACATAAAAATAATCTTTGATATGATTCCACATGATTTGATAGATAACAATTAGGAGACTATCAAAACCTAATACTTTATTAGATTTCGTAGATAAAAGAGAAAATTCAATATCCTCTAGAGAAATAATACGATCCAAAAAAAATGTAACCTCGATCAAAGAGGAGTCATTCTACTTCAAAAATTGATAAAATTGTTACTAAGCTTTCCAAATGAATTGTAAAGCAAAGAAGCCTTGATTTTAAAGGAGGGAGACAATGACTTTATCTAACCAAATCATCTTTTTCCATTTCTTATTTGCTAAAACTTGGATGATTCAATGATGAACAAGTATTTTCAATGGTTTGTACCCTTTAGGAATTCTAATAATCCACTTCACAACAAGGGATAACCCTATAGTTTTTGGATCTATGTTTCCAAAACCACCCTTATATTTTGATTGGATACAATGAGGCCAAGAAAAATTAATGAAACCAATGTTACCATCCCATTTAGACCAAATAAAATTTTGATTACTTGATTTAATTATTCATATCCTTTCTTATATGACATCCAATAGGATGAGTAATACACATGGGTGGCAATGCAAGTTTTATTAGCAACTTGAATTTGACCACCCAAAGATAAGAACTTGTTTGCTTAATTAAAAAACTTTTTCTTGAGTCTATTTAAGAACCAGTCCCACATATCAAAAAAAGAGAACCCCACACAAAAATTAATGTCAATTCCAAGATATATAGTAATCTACCCATGTATAATTTTCCTCCACTCTTTGGTAATCCACATGGGAATAGGACCATATTGAGACAACAAAAACTTAGTCTTGTTGTGAGCTAATTGTGATATGAAAATAGAGAAATACAAATTTAGGATGTCCAATATGTTTCTCAGTTCTTCTTCAAAAATTTATAAAAACAGCATTCTATCATTAGCAAAGTGTGACTTGATAACCACCTCATTTTGTGGAATAGATATACCTTTTATAAGGTTCATTTGATTATCTTTTTGAAGAAGATCTCCTAAAGTATCACCTAGAAGCACATATAAGAAGGGGGATAAAGGACATCCCTACCTCATGGATTATCACAATTCAAATGACTTAGTCAAGGAATTATTGATAAAAAGGTAAGCATTGGCATCTAGGAACAACATTTGAACATGTTTTCTCAATTTAGTTCTAAAACCCAACCAATGTAGCATTTTGAGAATGAAACCCCAAGAAATTTTTCTTTAGGCTAAGTTATCAAAGTCTCACTTGACCAATAAATCATTTTAGCTCAAATGTTAGGTCCACTCAAGAGTTTCATAGGCCAACATTAGATTGTCAAGATTATATTTTTCTTTAATAAACCCAATTTGTTTAACTCCAACAATGCCTTGGACGACATGTTTAATTTTGATAGCCAAAAGTTTAGCAATAATTGTATAGGAAGTGTTCAATAAGGTAATTGGTATTCAACCAATAATCATATTTTCATTTTCCCCTTTAGGGATAGTTTTGATTATTATTTTGTTAATTATTGGCCCTAAATATCTATTCTAAAGAGCCTCTAAATAGACATATAAAAAAAATCTTTGATATGATTCCACATGATTTGATAGATCACAATTAGGAAACTATCAAAACCTAATATTTTATTAGATTTCGTAGATAAAATAGAAAATTCAATATCCTTTAGAGAAATAATATGATCCAAAAAAATTGTAACCTAGATCAATCTTGTTAGGGATATACTTTTTGACAATTTCTTCAAAAGTTTGTTAAACATACATCCAATTATTCTCTTCTTCAAATATCTTTTCATAATTTTTTTGGAACACCCTAGAAATTTTAGTAAAATATGTGTGTAGACCATTCTCATCTAATATAGCATGAATTCTCTTTTTTATGTTTGTAATTGACAACAATTATAAGTTTGAATCTTCTCATTATTAAGACTAATATTAAACTATTTCCTAGCATGTTCAAGCTTCCCTTGAAGGTATTTTTCTCTATGTTTCCATCTCTATGATATTTTATGACTAAAGGATTGAAGGAAATTAACACACTATTTCAAAACAAGACAACACCACTCAATCCAAGAACCCCTCTCTTGAGGTTTAAGAATAGAGTTCCAAATTATTGCTAAAGAAACCACACACTCAATGTTTTTAAAAAGGAAAGTATTAAGTTTATAGCTTGGGAAATGAGAAGAAGGGATTGTCCATTTTAAGAAGAGATAGATAAAATGATAGGAAAATGATTATATAGGGTATTAGAATAATCTACAAGAATATAAGACCCTAGAGGATAATTCTCTAGGTGTAGATTATGAGATAAAATTTGTCCAATCTTATCATCTTCCCATCACTTCCAAATCTACAATTAGGCCAAGTAAACCAACTGTTATAATGAAATAAAAAAATTCTATGGATAGGATCTATAATTTTGATAAAATGGTGGGTGTACAAAGATGGGGGGCCAAATAGTGGCCACTGATCCACTTTTTACTCTTGAAATAGTGTTATCCTTGAATCTAACTGTGCTTGATTCATGGGATAACCCTTACAAAACTTGTCCATTTTGTAATCCCATGCACTCTAAGAATGCAAAACAAGGAAAATCTTAATTTTCCCTTGTGTGTGGTTCTAAGTCTCTAAACGTCTTTTGAATGTTAACTCTCATTAGTTTGTCAAAATTCTTCTTTTTGGCCAAATTGTGAAAGCTTAGTTTCCAAGTGTTAGAATATTTTTTATACTTTCAAGATTGGAGTTTTTCCTCGACCCCACAAGTCAAGTTTCAGTTTTCTTGGAAAATCAGAGATTTTTCTAGAAATTACAAATCACTTGTAAAATTATTAAAATTTCTCGAAATTGCAAGAATACTTGTAAGCGTGACAATTTTTAACACTCTTGCAATTTCGATTTTCATGCCAATGACATTAATTGTCATTTTAAGTCTTTTTAAACCATTCATTAAAGTATTTTAATTCATTTTTATCTCCATTCTTTTCATTTTTCATCCTCCTATCTTCATTGCAAACCTTTGTGGATTTTTTTTTCATTGGTTCTACTTCGAGTTCATGTGGATTTCAACGGACTTCGATCTATTTTTTTACCTAGGGTATTATTCTATCCTCAGGTATGTTCACCCTTTTACTTTTTTGCTTGTTTATATCTCTTTATCATTTAAGCTTTCATTTTAAGCATGCATCTATATATTTTTAAGGGTCCTTTTTATTTTTGTTACTTCCTAATTTGTTTGTGTTTTCTTCTATTGGTTCGCTCTTTAGCTTTTACCCTACCCACAACCCTAGTCTTCAAGATTCTATCATATCATAGTATGCATTGTTCACTTCCTCACTTCTCTAGGTTGTGTTGATTTTTTTTGACCAAAAACAACATAAAATCTTTGAAGACTCCACACATGAATAAGGAACTCACTGGTAACTTTAACATTTTGGTCGAAAAAACAAGTTAAGTCTTGTCTCCCTTGTTGGGTCAGGGTTTTTCCTTGACTAAACAAGTCTTCCAAATTTCATTTGCTTAAATGTCAAAAAACCCCAAAGATGCAAAATCATCTAATCACCATTGATAAATTTTGCCTAACTCCCAAGAACATGCTTTTCCCATTTGTGATTTTGGTCTTAAAACCTAAAAATGTAAAATGTCATCTTACCCACTTGTTGAGTTAGGAATTTTCCTTGATTCAACAAAAAAAATTATCTATAATTTATAATGTCATCAAATTTTCTTGAATAAACAAGTTCTTTAAGTTGTATTGTTTGCAAAATTTGAAATTTTCACTGAACTTGCAAACTGTAAGTGCCCCATTTGTAGGGTTAGGGTTTTTCCCAACCCGATAAGTAAAACCAAGTACAAACTTGCAAAATCGAAGAATTTTCCTAATTCAGTAAGAATTAAACTACACACTTGTAAAGTCAAATTTTTTTACCGAATTTACAAGTAAACTTAAGGTTACTTGTAAAAGTAGAGATTTTTGTTGATTTGACAAAAAGTGATCTTCCCATTTGTAGAATCAGTGATTTTCACCTAACTTGCAAAAAGAAAACTACTTACTTGTAATTTCAAATATTTTTTCCAAAATTGTAATAATTGATCTTCTCATTTACAATTTCAATAATTTTTACCAACTTTGCAACTTTTTGATCAAATCCAATTTCCACTTTTAGATTCATTATTTTCGAGTGCATACGCTCATTTCATGTCAAATTTTCCTAATGCTAGAAATTTTCCAACTTCATCAAGCTAATCCTTTGTGCTCCATTTTTTGTGTCCATCATGCTCAAACCCCAACCTTTAACACAATCACTCCATTTTCAAACCTCATCGCTTTTATGTGAATGCAAGTTTTTCCTAACATCTACATTATGTTAATCTTGTCATGAAGTTCCTTGTGCACCTTTCTAAAGATCTTGTACCTACATTTCTACAAGTGTATTCTATCATCAATGTCAAATCCATCACCATCAAAGGGGAAAGCAATGAAGTACAAGTACCAAGGTGTGCTCCCTACTACAGTGGTCTCATCGAATGTGGATGAAATAAAAGACATAGAGATTGGTCATGTAGAAATGGGTGAGTTCACTAAAAGAAATAAGAAGCAACCAATTACCAATGGGATGAATTCAATCATCTACAACAACATAAACCTTGTAGCTTCATTTCTAGTGACTGCTCAGAATCCAAAGTTCATGCTACAAGTTGCTACTCATTATAATAAAGATGATAAGAAGGTAAGGGATTCCAATGAAAATGTGGTAATGGCATTGGATGTAGATTTCTTTCATAAAGTTTTCAGATGCCCAAATGTTGATTCATATGTGGAAATTTCTATGGAATCTGTGCAATAAAAATATGATAAGGACCCTAATTTTGTGAAGAAAATGATAAAAAATAATTGGTTGAAGGCTCCTAGACTAGGTGTTACTAGATGGCCCAAAAACTCTCCTCATAGTGATTTCATTAAGGAGGTAAATGACCTCATCAGTATCCTTAGCAGATTGCACGGATTACCAACTTCATTTTATTTTGAGGACTGGATGTACTCATACATCAGGCTTGTTTTGAAAAGAAGGAAGCACATCTTTTGGGGAGAGGAGATTAGAAATGCTCTCCATGAGCAATTGACTCAGGTACATACAACACATAAGTTCTACATGACATCATACTTGGTCTATGTTGTAACGTTAATGAGAAAATTTCTAGGTCTATCTTTTCAAGGTTCCCAAAAGATTACAATAATTTTCAAATACTTTCCACATATCACTCTCAAGGGAAGCATCAAACACTTTAGAAGGGTGAATAACACCTTCTTTGGACCATTCTTTTGTGCCTTCGATCCTAAACTAGAGAAAAAAAGGGTATTAGATGAAGCATGGAAGAAAATAAATAAATATGGATACATGTTTTTATAGTCTCCAAATTTTACTTATTTAAGAGTGGGATGCTTTGCTAGCTATCCATACATGCTTCCACATTATCCTGGTGATTTTTTTTTTTCCAATGGAGTTATGTAGGAAAATTATGGTGGTTCACAATAAGAAAATGGAAGCTCATAACCTGAGATTCAAATTTCCCTTGGCAATTGGAAGATATTCCATTATGACCTCACATAACACAAAAGTAGTTGAATCAGAAATGCAACAAGTGACAATAAAATTTTATAAGCCAAGATCTGATTTTGACAACAAAGGTAAGAAGTCTCGGATCAAAATGGCCTTCTCCCATGTACATCAGTTTGAAGACATTTGGGTTGACATAAGGATAGAAAAGGAAATTTGGAAGATGGGTTATTGCAAACTAACTTTAGATCAGATAAGAGATTTAGATCTTTCTAATATTCTAGAAGACATGGAGGATGAGGATACCATTCTAAATGATGAATATGAAAGGACAAATATTGCAGCTTCTCCTCTTCCTTTGATCTAGTGGTCTCGAAAAGAGGTGATATCAATCCAAGAAGGGTTCCAACCAATCTTGGCTAATACAAATGTCTAGTTGGATGAAAGGGATATTCAATTGAAACCCTTTTTCACAAGATCCAAAGATGAGGCTAAAATACAAGTATGTAAGAAATTAAAGTTAAGGACTAAAAACAAGAATGATCCTCCAAGCTCAAGCAGATCCTCAAAGCCTAGGATCAAATTTGTGGTCAAGGGTGGAAAGAAGGATGGGAAATCTGCAAAGGGACTATCCACAAAGGTCCAAGAGGAGCATCTGCAAGAAGAGGAATAGATTGATGAAGAGGATCTTGAAGAGGTAGAGATGTTTCCTCATGAAAATATTCTTAAGGAACCACCTATCATCTCATCCCCTCTTGACAATATTGTATCTACTTTTGTTACACCTTTGATGACCACATTTGCACCTAATGTCCTTCTAAATCCTCCTTCCAAAGTGATAAGTGTTGTTGCACCAGCTATTTTGGTTCATTTTGTATATTATTTTCCCATCTCAGGATTTCCTTTTGAGAGTCCAATACAAGGTTTAGACAATATGACTAGTTCTCCCATGTCATTGCCAAGTTTGTCTTCACCATATTTTGATCTCACATCACACTCTGAATTGGAGCAATTTTTGAATGATTCTATGCAAGTCTCTAGATTTGAAATCCCTAAGGTCATTTTGACTAACTCATCTCCCATTGTGACTACCACTTTTGTAGATACAACTACTACATCATGTCTATTGGCTACGCAAACTGAGGGAAGTTCACCATTGCCACCATGGTTATCTTCAAAAGCACCAAAGCAAAGGAAAGAGGCCATCTCTCCTAATGAATTCAACTTTTCACATCTTGCTATTGTGAAGACTAGGACTAAAAGGAAATAAAAGACTCTTTCTAGAATTCTTTTTGATAAGGATGGTCACAAATATGTAGAGATAGCTCATCCTCCTTTGGATAAAACTTATGAAGAAGTAGATCTTGTAGAATATTTTGTCACAAGGGTTGACTTGGGTAAAGTGACTCATGATAGTGTGAAGGTGGATGTTCAGTCATCCTTGGATTCTCTCATTGAGAAATGACAAAGAGAAGAAAATTAAAGATCATTACAAAGCTAAGATAGAGCAAATCATGTTTGTGCTATAGAAGATCGCTCAGTCTTATGAATCCATCAAACTGGAGGCAATTGCAATTGGTGTTGAGAATCCCATCATTCAGGTGGAAAAGGTGTGGGCTAGAGGCAGGGTAGGTTGTGAATATCTTGATTGTTTGATCACGTTGGGTACAATGCTAGGGTTAGCCATGGGAAAGCTAGAGAAGATGGAAAAAATAAAAGAAAATTTGGATGACATCATGAATGATTTATCTCAAGAGAAGGAAGAAATAGAAAATAAAGTATAGTCTTAGATTAGAATGAGGAAACTCAAGATAGAAAAAATTGGAGGAGTTTGGGATCATTCCCAACCAAGACATGTATGTAGAAATTGAAGAGTCATTGATTCACAAAGACACTATTCTCACCAATTTACTTAATGATCTACAATTTGCACGAGAACTTAGTGAAGAGAATGGCTTGTAGCTAATAAATAAAATTGATGAAATTTCATGCAAGTTGTGAGATGATGATCAGAAGCTACTTCCCCCAAGCAATGTGGTTCAACACTTTACTGACATGATTCAGAAGGAGTTTGAAGATCAAGTATTTTCAATATCAATGATTAATTGAATTTTTGATCTTCAATTATCTTTGAGCAATCTAAAACAGTATATTGGGTGACATAAAAAATCCTACAATACAGTTAGAGATTCAATATCAAGAGGCCAAGGAATCATCAAGCACACTTCAATGCCAGAAAATGAAGTGCAAACAATCTTGAAGAAACATGATGATTTCTTGATGCAGAATTGTGAAGAAGTTTGACATTGAAGAAACATGATGATTTCTTGATGCAGAATGTTGAAGAATGTTGGCCATGTCTTAGATTAGTTTTCAAGTTTTAGTTATTTACAAGTTTATGTAGTTATCCATAGACAATTTACATGTCATTTTTCAAATTTTAAATACATGTAACAACTTTGAAGTGTTCCAATAATTTTGGACTCCGTCATTGAATAAGTCAACGTTGTTAGTCTTTTTCCTAGATTAGCTCTTACCTCTCACCTATAAATATGAGAGAGCTCTTTTGTATTAGGGACCTTTAATCTTTTGAAATGAAGTGCTACCAAAATTTTATTCCAACTTTCAAACTTTGAGTTCAAATTACATATCAATTTCAATCAATAAAGATGGTGAATTTGCATACCAAACTTTGTTTTGGATCAAATTCGAATGAGTGGGAATGTTCTTATGTATTTCTCACTAATTTATCTTATTATATAATTGGATAAGTGGTATTTCATTATTTGTGATTGGAGGGAATTCAAGCTAAGTATTGTACACTTTGTGCTATAGGATTTACTTGGAATTGTGTGTATGCTATTAATATATTTTGGTGAAGAATTGTCAAGAATTTGAGCTTGGAATTATTCATTTGGTTTGTGGATCTTTTCATGGCATGGATTGAAAGACTTTGTGCTCCAATTTACATTACTAGTTACTGAAGATCTCATTATTGGGAACAACAAAAATACTTTGTGCTTTTGTGTGTTTTTTGGTTACATATCATTTGGTTATACTAGCATTCTTCGATTATGCTTATGTTTAATTGAGAATATTGGGAATTACTGCTTAGGATATTACTTAGAATTGTTTAGCATTACGAAGTAACATCGTGGAACATTGTAAACATATTTTCTAAAATAAGAGAAAATGATGAATGTAACACACCTCCTACATGGTTAGGATAGTGTATATTTTGTAAAGTCTAGCATAGTTTACTTTTTGTTCCAATAAGCAGTAAGAAGGGAGCCTCCCCTTTCTAAGAGGAAACATTTTATCTCATCATAAATATTGTTGAAATTCATGTTTTCTAATCCATAAAGGGATTATAGAATATTCAACCAACAATTTTTTGGCGACTCCACTAGGGATACGAGTAGGCAACCAAATCCTCATGCTTTGAGTTGAAGCATACAATTATTCCAATGTCTTATTGTGAAGTTTGTGAATATCATTTATTGTTGATTTTTTTTGTTTGAAGAACTACATTCTGGCATATAGAAGATACACTCACAGTCAAAGGATAGAAGGACAAGTTGATCCATTTTGTGAGTTGTTGTAGTACCATAATATCATCCCTTCTCCTCTCTGATCAAGGTCACTATTACAATGTATTGGAAGTTATCCACCTCAAAGAATCAGATCACCACTTTGAAGTGAATCTTCTAAAATTGTGGGAATTCTTCCTATCACACCAGTTCAAGTACCTATTTTTCAAGGCACTATGGCTCAACCTCCACCTCTTCGACCTTGGGGTAATTCTTTTGGCCCTTTAAATTTAGCAACCCCTTTACACGAACTTCCTTGTGTTTCTCACAAGAATATCCCCAAGTTCTATGGTGATGGTAAGCAACATCCTGATGAACATGTTGTTGCCTTCTATATTGTATGTGGTGGTCTTGGTGTTGAGCACGAGGATTTTTTTGTAAGTTTGTTTGTTGGGACCTTACAAGGAGTAGTTGTGGAATGGTTTTACACTCTTCCTCCTGGTATTGTCACCAATTGGACTACTCTTCATACTAAGTTTGAAGAATGTTTTAAGCCTGCTAAATATGCACATGCCTTGTTAGCACAACTCACAACTATGAGGAAAGAGGCACATGAACCCATGCATGATTTTGTGGAAAATTCAACAAGTTGGTAACAAGGATTCCTATTGAGGCTAAACCAACAACTCATAATCTTAAGTGTTTTTTCATCAACATGTAACTTATAGAGGTAAGCTTCTTGTTGTATAGGGTAGTCCTACTTGACCTTGAAGTCGCTCAATAGCTAGATACTAGCTTTGAAGATGAATTGATACTTGTTAGAAAAATAAGTATGAATAGAAATAGAAATAGAGGACAAGCATCTAATTATTGATCTTCTAATAACAACTCCAACAGTAAGGATCCTGTAGTACAAAGGCTAACAAATTGAGTTTGATGGAAGTTGTCCTTCCACTAGTTCAAGAGTTGGGATTATTTTCATCTCTCTAAAAGGGAATTTTTTTCATTTTTCTTTCAAATTACTATTTGATAATACTAATAACACAATTGAATATGAGGCTTTGTTATTAGGCATGCAAGTCACAAGAAAGAAAGGAATCAAGAATCTCCACACTCAAGGTGATATTGATCTAGTATTCTATCAAGTAAGAAACTTGTACCAAGCTAAGAATGGCAGGCTCAAGCATTACCACAATCTCATTTGGGATTGCATTGAGCAGTTTAATGCTTTCAATATTTATCTAGTTATGAGAGAGTATAATGATAGAGCTAATTCAATAATAGTTTTACCCACGCTCTTGGTACCACATAAATATTTTCATAGTCCTACCTAAACAATTGAGCTATTTTTTCATCAAAGTATTATTGAGAATTCAAACAATTGGCATATTTTCAATGATGATCACCAAATCGCAGCCTTTCTAGAGAAGGAAAAAATTTTAATGAATTGTACTTTGACGGTAGTGATTCTTCACTAAGAGAATCTATCTCTAAAATTGATTTGATTACTAGTGAAGAGGTTTTGTAGCTCAAAGGGAATAATATTCCCAAGGGGTTGGTATCCCTAGAAATACTTTTTGACAAACATGATCTTATTGTGAAAAAGAAACAATAGTCAAATTCTGATTCATCCAATGAAGTTGAGAAAATCAACTTGGGAACCAAAGCATGTCCTAAAATGGTGAATATCGGAAAGTATTGCACTTCTAAAGAAAAATATCAGTTTGCTAAATTACTATGGAAATACATGAACGTGTTGGCATATTCATATAAATATTTAAAGTATTTTTGTCTAAAGGAGGTGCAACATGAAATTCCACTGAAAGTGGGAGCATTGCCTTATAAACATAAGCAAAGGCAATACAATCCTAAGATTTATGGAACCATTCTTTCAAAGATCCAAAAAAATTTGAATGCAAGGATCATATTTCCTATCCACCATTTAATGTGGATAACCAATATTGTTCTAGTTCATAAAAACAATGGAGAAATTCACATATGTGTGGATTTCAGGAATTTGAATTAGTTATCATTAAAGGACAATTATCCTCTACCAGTGATAGATCAAGTCTTACAAATGTTAATTGGATCTGAAATGCTTTCTATGTTAGATGGTTTCTCTAGTTACAACCAAGTGGAGGTTAGTTCAGATGATCAAAATAAGACTACATTTACAACACCATGGGGTACTTTTGTGTATCACATAATGCTTTTTGGATTAATTAATGTTAGTGCCACATTCCAATGAGCAATGAAATTAGCCTTTTGGATGTCATGGGTAAGTTCATTGTAGTGTATCTTGATGATCTTACAATCTTTTCTAAAAAATGTTAAGAGCATTTCAATCATTTGAGACAAATCTTGGAGAGATGTCAGCAACATGGAGTTTCTTTGAATCCCAAGAAGTAAATTTTTGGGGTTATAGAGGGTAAACTACTTGGTCAAATTGTATCTAAGGAGGGTATCAAAATTGATCCTGAAAGGATCAAATCTATTCAAGCTCTTACTTTTCCTTCAAGTAAGAAAGAAATTCATTATTTCTTTGGAAAGGTGATTTTTTTGTGAAGGTTTGTAATTGACTTCACAGAGAAGACTCGACATATTGTAAATATGATGAAAGGATCTTCTACATTTCATTGGACTACAAATGGTAAAGTGGCATTCAATAATATTAAAGAGACTATTGTGCATGCACCAGTGTTAGTCTACCCAAACTATACTAAGGATTTCATTATGTATAGTTATGATTCTAAACATACACTCTCAAAAATATTGGTGCAAGAGAATAGTGAGGGTTTTGATTCCCCTGTTGCATTCATGAATTTTCCATTGAAATCTCATGAATTGAAATATTCTCAAATTGAAAAGAATGCATTCGTTGTGGTTAAGGTAGTGAATCATTTTCAGTTCTACATACTTAACAATCATGTCACTGCACTAGTGACTGATTCTACTATCAAGTCATTTTTGATGCAGCAAGAGTTTGATATGAAAAAGGGGAAATTGGATTGCCGAGATACAAGAATATAACATGGACATAAAACCTACCAAGTTGATGTGTGGTAGAGGTTTGTGCCAGCTTATTCATGATAACAACCTTGATGAAGTTTCCAATTCTAATGAGGTAAGTTCTGAAGACATTCCAATGGTTTTGTTCATTAGTACAACTGAGGAATGGTATTCAAATATCACTTACTTTATTACTATGGAGAATGTCCATAGCATTTGACACATAAGGAGAAAATAACAGTCAAGCTTAAAGCATAAATTTTTTTCTTATGGGACAATAGTTTATACAAAAGGAGCTTGGATGGAACTTTTTTGCATTGTGTTAATAAAGCACAACAAAGCAAGTTATTAGAATCTTTCCATAACTTGGCATGTGGAGACATTTTTCTGCACTGGTTATAGCTCATGAAATTTTATGAGCTATGTACTATTGGTCTACCTTATTTCAAGATGCGTACACTTGGGTGCATAGATGTGAACTATGTCTGTGGTTTGTAGGAAACCCTAAGTTGGTTGCTCTTCCACTCAAGCCAATTGCCATTAAAGATCCCTTTCAACAATGGGGCATTGATTTCATTGGCACAATAAATCCACCTTCAAGCATGGGACATGTTTATGTTCTCATGGAAACCAATTACTTCACCAAGTGGGTGGAGGCAATACTAATAAAACATGCTACTTCAAAGGTGGTTTGTAATTTCTTGAAGGAGAATATTATTTCTAGGTTTGATGTACCAAACAAAATTGTAATAGAAAATGCTATTGCATTCTCATCAAGTGAGATTATAGAGTTTTGTTTTTAACATGGTATCATGTTGTCGCATTCATCAAACTATTACCCTCAAGATAATAGTCAAGCTAAATACAACAACAAGAATTTGGTTATTATCATCTGCAAGTTGGTTAATGAGAATCAACCGTTATGGCACAAGGAATTGTATGATGCTTTGTGGGCTGACATAATTACCCCTAAGAATGAAATAGGCATGCCACCATTTCAACTCCTTTACAGGTTGAATGCAGAGATTACAATCACATTGGAATTTCCCACCCTCAAGTTAGCCAAGGCCATTGAGGATGAGACTTTTGACAACTTAGCTGATAAGTGTATTATGTATCTCTCCAAATTGGAGGACAAGTGTGTTCAAGTGGCGAAATGTATCACGAAACACCAAGAACGGGTGAAAAATATTTTTGACAAGAAGGTGAAGTATTGAGATTTCTAAGTTGGAGATCTAGTTCTCTTGTGGGTCAAGAGAAGAGAACCAAAGGGTATGCATGGGAAGTTTGAATCACTGTGGACAGGTCCATTCAAGATACATCAACTCCATGGTGAAAATATTTTCTTCTTGCATATGAAGATGGCAAGCCATTCTCACTTCTACATAATGGACAACATCTGAAACACTTTACTTAATGAGGTAATAGATGTCTTTTGTAAATAATTGTATAGTATTTATGTCTTTTTTAGTATTTTTGTTTTTGTCACTTGACTCTACACCCAATGGATGGATGAAGGCACTTAGAGATTGGAATTCTTCTCCCTTTGATCATTTCAAAGAACAGTTGAAGGAAGCTCCCTAGCTACAGACAATTGTTAGCCTTGAATCTAGTTGTGATTGATTCACGTTATAACCCCTACAAAACTAGTACATTTCATAGTCTCGTGCACTCTAAGCACACAAAATGAGGAAAATCTCAATCTACCCTCATGCATGGTCCTAAGTCATAGAATTTATTTCAAACATTAACTCTCGTCAGTTTGTCAAAATTATTTTTTTTCCTCAAATCGTGAAAGTTTAGTTGCCAAGTGTTAGAAAAAAAAAAATTCTTCCAAGGTCAAGGTTTTTCCCCAACCTTGTAAATCAAGTTTCAGTGTTCTTGCAAAATTGAAATTTTTTCTCAAAATTACAAATCACTTGTAAAATCAATAAAATTTCCCAAAATTATGGGAATATATAAGTGCACCAATTTTTAATGCTCCTATAATTTTGGTTTTCATGTCAATGACATTAATTATCATTTTAATTATTTTTAAATTGTTCATTAAAGTCTTCTAATTTGTTTTTATCTTCATTCTCTTCATTATTCGTCCTCCTATCTTCATTGCAAACCTATTTGGATTTCATTTAGTTGTTTCTACTTCAACTTCACATGGATTTCAATGGATTTTGATCAAGTTTTCAACCTAGGTTATTGTTCTATCTTTGAGTATGTCACCCTTTTAATTTTTTCTTGTTTATATCTCTTTGTCATTTAGGGTATTGTTTTAAACACACATCTGTATATTTTTAAGGGTATTTTCTATTTTTGTTTCTTCCTGATTTATTTGTGTTTTCTTCTATTGGTTCACTCTTTAGTGTTTACCCTACTTGCAACCCTATTCTTCAAGAATATATCATACCATAGTGTGCCTTGTTCACTTTGTCTCTTCTTTAGGTTGTGTTGATTGTTTTCAACCCAAAACAACATAAAATATTTGAAAAATTCACACATGAATAAGGAATGCTCATTGGTAACTTCGACATTTTTTTCAAACAAACAAGTTAAGTCTTGTCTTCCTTGTTGGGTCGGGGTTTTTCCTCGACTGAACAAATATTCCAAATTTCATTTTCTTAAATGTCAAAAAAACTTGAAGATGCAAAGTCATCCGATCACCATCGATAGATTTTGCTAAACTCCCAAGAACATGCTTTACCCATTTGTAATTTCAGTCCTAAATCTCAAAAATGCAAAATGCCATCTTACCCACTTGTTGAGTCAGGAATTTTCCCTAATTCAACAAAAATTTATATCTATCATTTGTAATATTGCCAAATTTTATTTAATAAACAAGTTCTTTAAGTTGTATTGTTTGTGAAATCGATAGTTTTTGCCGAACTTGCAAACTATAAGTGCCCCATTTCTAGGTTCGGGGTTTTTCCCTGACCCGACAAGTAAAACCAAGTACAAACTTGCAAAATCAAATAATTTTACAAATTAAGCAAGAATCAAACTATAGTTGTAAAATAAATAAAAAAATTACCAAATTTACAAGTAAACTTAAGGTTACTTGTAAAAGTAGATATTTTTGCCTATTTGACAAAAAATGATCTTCCCATTTGTAGAATTGGTGATTTTCACCAAACTTGCAAAAAGAAAATTACCTACTTGTAATTTTAGATAATTTTTTTGAAATTGTAATAATTGATCTTCCCATTTGTAATTTCAATAATTTTAACCAACTTTACAACTTTTTTATCAAATCCAATTTCCACTTGCAAGTTCATTATTTTGTAGGGCATATGCTCATTTCACATCAATTTTTCCTCATTGGAAATTTTCCAACTTCATCAAGCTAATCCTTTATGCTTTTTTTTTGTGTCCATTGCGCTCAAACCCTAGCCTTTCATGCATTCACTCCATTTTAAAACCTCACTAATTTTCCATGAATGCAAGTTTTTCCTAGCATCTACAATATGTTAATCTTTTCATGTAGTTTCTTTTGCACATTTTTCAAGATTGTATCTACATTTTTGAAAGTTTATTCTATTACTGATGTCAGATTTGTCTCCATAAAAGGGGAAAGCAACTAAGTACAAGTACCAAGGTGTGCTTCCTTGTACAGTGATCTCATCGAATGTGGATGAAAGTAGAGACATGGAGATTGGTCATGTAGACATGGGTGAGTTTGTTGAAAGAAATTAGAAGGAACCAATTATCAATGGGATGAAGTCAATAATCTACATCAACATACACCTTGTGGCTTCATTCCTAGTGGCTGCTCAGAATCCAAAGTTTGTGTTACAATTTACTACTCATTATAACAAAGATGATAGGAAGGTTAGGGATTCCAATGAAAATGTAATAATGGAGTTGGATGTAGATTTATTTCATAAAGTTTTCATATTCCCATATGTTGATTCATATGTGCAAGTTTCTAAGGAATTTGCACAATAAAAATATGATAAGGACCCTAATTTTATGAAGAAAATGATCAAAAGCAATTGGTTGAAGGCTCTTAGACTAAGTGTTACAAGATGGCCCAAAAACCCTCCTCGTATGATTTCATTGAGGAGGTAAATGACCTCATCACTCTCCTTAGTAGAGTGCATGGATTGCCAACTTCATTTTATTTTGAAGACTATATGTACTCATACACCAAGCTTGTTTTGAAAAGAAGGCAACACATATTTTTGGGAGAGGACATTAGCAATGCTCTCCATGAGCAATCGAATCAGGTACATACAACACATAATTTCTACATGACCTTGTACTTGGTCTATGTTGTGGATTCAATGAGAAAATTTCCAGGTCTATCTTCTAAAGGTGACAAAAAGATTACACCAATTTTCAAATACTTTCCACATATCAATCTCAATGGAAGTATCAAACACTTCAGAAGGGTGAATGATGCTTTCTTTGGACCACTCACGTGTCCCTTTGATCCTGAACTAGAGAACAAAAGGGTATCAAATGAAGCATGGAAAACAATAAACAAAGATGAATGCATGTTTTTACAATTTCCAAAATTTACATATCTAAGAGTAGGATGCTTTGCTCGCTATCCTTACACACTTCCACATTATCCTAGTGACAAAATTTTCCTAATGAAGTTATGTAGGAAAATTATGGTGGTTCATAATAAGAAAATTGAAGCTCATGAGTCGGGATTCAATTTTTCCTTGGTGATTAGAAGATATTCCATTCTAACCTCACATAAGGAAAAAGCAGTTGAATCAAAAATGCAACAAGTGACAATCAAATTGTACAAGCCAAGATCTGATTTTGACTATAGAGGTATGAAGTCTCAAATCAAAATGGCTTTCTCCCATGTGCATCAAATCAAAGACATATGGGCTGACATAAGGACATAAAAGGAAATCAAGAAGATGGGTTATTGCAGACTGAATTTAGATCAAATAAGTGAGTTAGATCTTGCTAATGTTCTAGAAGACATGGAGGATGAGGATACCATTCTCAATGATGAATATGAAAGGAAAAATATTGCAGCTTCTCCTCTCCCTTTGATCTAGTGGTCTTGAAAAGAGGTGATATCAATCTGAGAAAGGTTCCAAACAATCTTAGCTAATACAAATCTCTAGTTGGATGAAAGGTATTTTCAATTGAAACCTTTTTTTGCAGTATCCAAAGATGAGGATAAAATACAAGAAAGTAAGAAATTAGAGTTAAGGACAAAAAACAAGAATGATGCTCCAAGCTTAAGCAGAGCCTCAAAGCATAGGATCAAATTTATGATCAAGGGTGGAAATAAGGTTGGGAAATCTATAGAGGGACCATCCAAAAAGGTCAAAGAGGAGCATGTGCAAGAAGAGGGTCAAATTGATGAAGAGGATCTTGAAGAGGTAGAGATGTCTCCTCATGAAATATTCTTGAAGAACCACCTATCATCTCATACCCTCTTGACAATGTTGTATCTACTACTATTACTCCTCCTATGACCACATCTACACCTAATGTCCTTGTAAATTATCTTTCCATAGTGACAAGTGTTGTGGTACCCACTATTTGGTTCATTTTGTATATTCTTTGCTCATCTTAGTATTTACTTTTGAGAGTCCAAGACAAGGTTGAGACAATGTGACTAGTTCTCCCATGTCATTGCCAAGTCTGTCTTCATCATCTTCTGATCTCACATCACACTCTAATTTGGATAAATTTCTAAATAATTCTATGCAAGTCTCTAGAGTTGAAATCCCTAAGGTCATTTTGACTAACAAATCTCCCATCGTGACTACCACTTTTGTAGATACAATTACATCTCATCCGATGGCTATAAAAATTGAGGGAAGTTCACCATTGCCACCATGGTTATCTTCACAAGCACCAAAGCAAAGGAAAGAGGCCATATCTCCTAATGAATTTGACTTTACACAACTTGCTATTGCAAATACTAGAACCAGAAAGATATCAAAGACTCTTTCTAGAATTCTTTTTTATAAGGATGGTCAAAAATATGCAGAGATAGCTCAACCTCCTTCGTATAAAACTTATGAATAAGTATTGTAGAATATTTTGTCACAAGGGTTGACTTGGGTAAAGTGACTCATGATAGCATGAAGGCAGATGTTCAGTCAATCTTAGATTCTCTCATTAAGAAATATGACAAGGAGAAGTAAATGAAAAATCATTGTAAAGCTAAGATAGAGCAACTCACATCCATGCTACAGAAGATCACTCGGTCTTATGAATCTATTGAATTAGAGGAAATTGCAATTGGCATTGAGAATCCCATCATTTAGAAGGTGAAGAAAGTGTAGGCTAGAGGCAGGGTAGTTGGTGAATATCTTGATTGTTTGACCGCATTGGGTATAGAGATGCTAGGGTCATCTATGGTAAAACTGAAGAAGATGGAAAACATAAAAGTAAAATTGGATGACACCTTGAATGATTTCTCTCAAGAGAAAGAAGACAAAAAAAAGTACAGTCTTGGATTAGAATGAGGAAACTCAAGATAGACAAATTGGAGTTTGGGATCATTCCCAACTAATACATTCACAAAGACACTTTTCTCACCAATTTTCTTAATGATCTACAATCTACACAAGAACTTGGTGAAGAGCATGACTTGAAAATGATAAATAAAATTGAGGAAATTCCATGCAAATTGCAAGATGATGATCAGAAGATACTCCCCCTAAGAAATGTGGTCTAGCAGTTTATTGACATGATTCAAAAGGAGTTTGAAGATCAAGAATTTTCAATATCACTGATGGATCAAATTTTTTATCTTTAATTATCTTTGAGCAATCTAAAATAGTATATTAGGCAACATGAAGAATCCTACAATACTGATAGAGATTCAGTATCAAGAGCTTGAGGAATCATCAAGCATACTTTAGTGCTAGACAATGAAGTGCAGACAATCTTAAAGAAACATGATGATTTCTTGATGCAGAATGTTGAAGAAGGCTGACCATGCCTTAGATTATTTTTCAAGTTTTAGCTATTTAGAAGGATTTTTATTTATCAAAAGATAATTTACATGTCATTTGCCAAATTGTAAATACCTGTAACAACTTTTAAGTCCTTTAATAATTTTGGACTCCATCATTGAATAAGTCAAAGTAGTTAGATTTTTTCCTAGATTGGCTCTTAGCTCTCACATATAAATATGAGAGATCTATTTTGTATTAGGGACCTTTAATCTTTTTAAATGAAGTTTTGCCAAAATTGTATTCCAAATTTGAAACTTTGAGTTCAATTTGCATATCAATTTCAATCAATAAAGAAGGTGAATTTGCATACCAACCTTTTTTGGATCAAATTCAAATGAGTGGGAATGTTCTTATGTCTTTCTCACTAATTTATCTTATTATATGATTGGACAAGTAGTATTTCATTATTTGTGATTAGAGGGCATTTAAGCTAAGTTTTGTAGACTTTGTGCTATAGGATTTACTTGGAATTGTGTGTATGCTATTAATTTTTTTGGTGAAGAATTGTTAAGACTTTGAGCTTGGAATTATTCATTTGGTTCATGGATGTTTTCATGGCGTCGATCAAAAGACTTTGTGCTCCAATTTATCTCACTGGTTACTGAAGAACTCATTATTGGGAACAACGAAAAGACTTTGTGATTTTGTATGTTTTATGGTTACATATCATTTGGTTATATTCATATTCTTGGATTATGCTTATGTCTAATTGAGAATATTGGGAATTACTGCTTAGGTTATTACTTAGAATTATTTAGCATTATGAAGTAACATTGTAAACACATTTTTTGAAATAAAAGAAAATGATGAATGTAACACACCCCCTACATGGTTAACATAGTGTATATATTGTAAATTCTAGCATAGTTTACTTTTTGTTCCAGTAAGCAGTAAGAAGGGAGCCTCCCTTTCTAAGAGGAAAGATTTTGTCTCATCATAACTATGGTTGAAGTTCATGTTTTGTAATCTAGAAAGGGATTACAAAATATTCACCCAACAAATAGCAAAAACATGAGTGTGTTATAAAAAAAAGTATGTTATGGGTTGGTAGTGACCAAGCCTAGGCTTGGTAATTAAAAAGCCAAATTTTGAGTGCATTAAAATGCACTCTCATTATGGTTTGAATTTCAAAAAATTTGAATGTGTTATAACACACTCTTTTTTTGTTCTACATTGAAAAGAATTCTCTCTTTTTTTCTCTTTCTTCTCCTTATCTTTCAATGAAACTACTTACATGAAATAAATTTCAAGTTGAAATTGACATATGGACATTTACTTTGTTATACTTTAAGTGAAAATTCTAGTTTTTGGAAGATCATATAATTTTTTTAACTTAGTCAAATCTCAATAATTATCATGTTAATTTTTTGTAATCAAGAGGTCAAATTTTAGTAATCAACAATTTGTATCATCTCTCTCTCTCTCTAAATCTCCCCATATTCCTCCTCTGTACTTCTTTGTATCTCACCTCTCCCCCTCCCTCTTTCCTTCCCCCTCTAATTTTCTCTATCTCCCCTCCCCTTCTCTCTTCCTCCCACCCACCTTCCCTCTATACTTCTCTCTATCTAACCTATCCATCTCTACCTCTCTCTCTCCCTCCCCCCCTCTCTCAATCTCTCCACCTTCCTCCTTCCCTCTCTACTTATCTCTCTATCACATCTCTCTCTCTCTCTCTCTCTCTCTCTCTCTCTCTCTCTCTCTCTCTCTGTCTCTCTCTCTCTCTCTCTCTCTCTCCTCTCTCTCTCTCTCTCTCTCTCTCTCTCTCTCTCTCTCTCTCTCTCTCTCTCTCTGTCTCTCTCTCTCTCTCTCTCTCTCTCTCTCTCTCTCTCTCTCTCTCAGTCTGTAGACCTGTATGGGATATCCTAAGGTATAGTCCTGTGTATGCACGTTTTGACTATATGCCCTGCCTGCTCCTAGGCCCTCGGCTTGTATGGGATAGATGTGGACATTGTCCCTCAGCCTGTGGGCCTGGGCCTGGGCCTAGGCCTCGGCCTGGGTGATGCCTCGGCCTGGGCCAATGCCCTCAGCCTATGTCAGGCCTCAGGCAGTCCTATGCCCTCGGCCTTATGCATTAGGCCCTAGGCCTACTTGTAACCCTCGTCCATATATGCCTATGCCTGGGCCTATGCTGCACCTAGGCCCTGTGCCCAATGTCTGAGCCATGAGTCCTTATGCCTATGCCTTGACATGTGTCCAGCCCTGTGATCCATCAGTCCTGTCTTGGGCCTAGGCCATCTATTGACCTTGTACGTTAGGCCCTAGGCCTGTGCCCTCAGCCCTCTATGCAGTATCTGAAGCCCTGATCCTTATGCCTATATGCACTTGGCCTATGTCACTCGGCCAGACACTGTCCCTCAGCCCTATGCCTTGGAGCCCTGCCTTGCCCTGCACCCTCAGCCCCCGTCCCTGGAGCCCTATGCTTGAAGCCCTAGGCCCTCTTGTGTCCTAGACAAAGTGCTCTCGGCCTTGTCCTAGGCCCTGACCTATGCCCTATGCATGATCCTATGCCCTCAGCCCTATGCCTTAGGCCTAAGGCCCTCAGCTCTCGTTGTTATGCCTTGGCATGACATGACCAGTGTCATCTTGAGCCTAGTCCTATGCCTCAACCCTCAAAATGGGAGAGAGAAATAGGGGGGATGGAGGGAGGAAGGGAGAGAGAGAGGGAGGGAGATGAGAGATAGAGAGGGGAGAGGGGAGGAGACAATGAGAAAGAAAGAGGGGAGGGATGGAGAGAGATAGAGTGGTGAGATAGAGAGGAGAGAGTGAGAGGGAGGGAGAGAATGGTAAGATAAAGAGGTGAGAGTGAGAAAGAAAGAGGGGGTAGAGAGGGAGAAGAAGAAGAAGAAAGATATATATATATATATATAAAATGAGTAGAGAGGGAAAGAGGTGAGAGGAGACCTAAAGGAGGGTAATGGAGTGGGAGGTGGGTAGGCTGAGGAGGGAAGGGGAGATAAAGATAATTAAGAGGAGGGAAAAGGAAGGAAATTGAAGGAGATAGAGATTAGATAAAGGAAGGAGAGGGAGGGAGAGGTATGGAGGAGAGAGAGGAGATGAGAGAGAGGAATTGATAGAGAGAAATAGAGAGAGTGGTAGGGAGTGATGGAAGGAGAGGTAGGTAGAGAGGTATAGGTGAGATAGAGAGAAGTAGAGATAGAGATATAGAGATAGAGTGAAGGATGGAGAGTGGGAGAGAGAGGGGAGGAAGGTAGAGGTAAAGAGGGATAGATGAGATAAAGAGAAGTAGAGAGAGAATGGTAAGATAGAGAGGAGAGGGTGGGAGAGAAAGAGGGGAAGGGAGAGAGGGAGAGAAAGAGAGAGTGGGGGGATAGAGGGAGGGAGAGGAGAGATAGAGAGTAGATAGGGAAAGGGGTAGGGAGTGAGAAATAGGTGAGATAAAGATAATCAAAGAGGGAAGGAGAGGTATAGAGAGATAGAGAGAAGTAGAGAGGGAATAAGGGGGGGAGGGAGTAGTGAGATAGAGTGTAGTGTAGGAAAATTAATACCCTTGAATTTTCACACTTGTTTGGCCCCACCTTGCTTTGCTTATCCCTATTTATGTCTTAATTGGTCCTATTTTGCATCCAAAATCCTAATGAATTGTATATTTTTATGGATAATCCCAACAAACATCAAAGGGGAAATTATAATTTAATGATTCTGGTTGTGTCCCTGATTTTTGGGTCAAGACTAAGATGCCACCTAGGGTGTCTTTGTCCTCCAAAGGTCTTGTGATCCTGATTTCAAGTGAACCTTAAATGGGCCCCTTTTTGGAGTCTGTGCCCCAGGTTTCATGCCTCGGGACAAAGATGCAACCTAGGGCATCTTAGTCCCCCTTAAGGTATTTTCAAGATTTAATTTCAAATATTGGTGGGATTTAGTCTCCTTTAATTAATGAATTCATATGTTAGCTTGTTGTGGTGTAATTTTGAGATATTAAGCATAGATAAGTATAAATACAAGGTTCCTTCTCTCATATTTACATCTAGCAATCCAACAAGCATCCAAGCATTCAAGTTTTTGAACATTCAAGAGAAATTCATTAAGCATTTGGAGCCATCATCAAGATTCAAGTATCATATCAAGGATATTCTTGCATCATGTGTGTTTTTGAGCTAACATTTGTGATGTATGGTTTTGGATTCAAGTAAGCATTTCAAGTCAAGATCTATCAAGCACTAATTCAAATCAAGATTTACATTTAAGCTATCCATTTCACACAAGTTTACAGATTTCATAACAAGGGTTTGGTGAGTTGTAACATTGTGTGTTTTTCATTCATCATTTCCCTTCATTATTCTATTTCATTTCAAGGTTAAATTACCAACAAGGGGTTTGACCAAGGTAAACCCCTATTTACTAACAATCAACAAGTTTTTCCTCTCTTGTATGTTTTTGTTTGAAGATTTAGGTTGAAGATATGAAGATCATTTGAAGTACAAAGTTGTAAGTTGTAAGTTGCATTGCAAAGTCATCATCTTCATAGAAACTCGCCTACAGGTTAGATTTAGAAGTTTCAAAACCTAAGATCAGAGAAGAAGAAAGTGTAGACATTGAGCCTCATGATCACTTTCAAAGATTTCAGAAATTTAGATCGAGACTAAGTTACCACCTAGGGAAACTTATTCCTCCAAGTAGAATTTTGTAGAGATTCTTTTGAATTTTGTTTTGACATCTAAATATTTTTCATTTCACTTGAAAAATAATAGCGGTACTAGGGAAACAATAAGGGAATATTAGTCCTCCATAGCATATTTTGACAGTATTTTTGTATTTCTAGAATCCTCATCACATTTCCAGACTTCCTAGGTACACATATCCTAACTTGTTACTTAATTTCATCATTTACATTCATTATTTGGCTTACATTACTAGGTATTGTGAGTTGAACGTTAAAGTATATTTTCCAAGCTTTTGCTTGGTGGTGAACCCCTTGAGCTTAAAGAACCCCCTCCTAGGTATTCCTTGTTAAGAATTGACTCACCCTTTGGGTTGATAGTAAATCCAATTTGGGATACTAGGACATATTTGAGTGACACTAGCACAATAGTGGTGCAACAACATCACTCATTTTCATATTATTCAAAGAGGTGTAGAGAGAGTGGTAGGGAGTGATGGATGGAGAGGTAGGTAAAGAGATGGATTAGGGAGATAGAGAAGAGGGGGAAGGAGAGAAAGTGGGAGAGGTATGGAGGGAGAGAGTGGGAGGTGAGAAAGAGGTGAGATAAAGAGAAATAAAGAGAAATTTTTAGGGAGTGATGGATGGAGAACTAGATAGAGAGAGGGAAGGAGGAGATATAGAGATGTAAAGAGGGAATGAGAGAGGGAGGGAGAGGTAGGGAGGGGGAGAGAGAGAGGCGAGATAGAGAGTGATAAAGAGGTAGGTAGAGAGAGGGAGAGGAGAGATGAAAATAAGTAGAGAGGGAATGTGAGGTAGAGAGAGGAGAGATAAAGAGAGGTAGAGATGGAATTGGGGAGTGAGGGAGAGGTAGGGAGGGAGAGAGAGAGGTGTAGAGAGAGAGTGGTAGGGAGTGATGGATGGAGAGTATGTAGAGAAAGTGACTAGGAGATAGAGAGTAGATAGGGAAGAAGAGAGGGAGGGAGAGGTATGGAGGGAGAGAAATGAAGGTGAGATAGAGAGCAATATAGTGGTAGGGGGAGGGAGAGGTAGGTAGAGAGAGGGAGAGGGGTGATAGAGAGAAGTAGAGAGGGAAGGAGAGAGTGAGGGAGAGGTAGGGAGGGGGAAGGGGATGAGAGAGGCGAGAGATAGAGAGAGAGGGAGGGATAGAGAGGGATAGAGAGAGAGCAAGGGAGGGAGAGAGAGATAGGGAGGGAAGGAAGCAGGGAGGGAGGGAGAGAGAGGGGGAGAGAGAGAGAGGGAGGGAGTAGTTATAGAGCTCAAGGGAGAGAGATAGATAAAGGGATGGAGATAGTGAGAGAGAGAAGTCTAGAGTGTAAGGGACAAACAATGAGTGAGATAGATAGTGAGAAATGATAGAACTTGTTGATTACTAAAATTTGACATGCTGATTACTAAAATTGTTTGTCTAAAAAATTATAAGATCATCCAAAAACTAGAAATTGCATTATAACTCCTAGAGATCTAAAACTAGTCTTAAACATCCTAAAACCATATACATGAAATATAACTTAAATTTTTATTTCATGTATATAGTTTCACTAAAAGATAAGAAGAAGAAAGAGATAAGAAAAAAGGAGATTTTTTTTTAATGCAAAACATAACGCACTTTCATATAATGTGAGTGCATTATAATGCACTTACATTTTGTCAATACATTTAAATAACGTGAGAACATTATAATACACTCATATTTTTACTTGCTTTGGGAATTCCCAAGCTTGTGGCCTAAATTTGCTTTGGATTTCAAACCCAAAGGCTTGGACTTCCTTTCCAACACCCAAAAACATGTTTTTGCATATTCTACAAAAAAGCACAAAATCTCATTCGTGCTCCCCACCAAATTTGGACATGTTTCAAGGTCAAGTAAAAAACACCTGGGTAATGGTAAGCTCTCTCTTAACTATCTAATGATGTAATTGTTTTCAAATTTTGACTATGTTAAGGCTTTCATCTTTAAATTCTTTTGTTGGTGTATCTATTTTTTGTCAAAAACTAATGTTTGGTATTTTTTTGTTGATCTTTTAACCATTCATTGAAATTTCAAATAAATTACATTTTTAGAAACTAGACTCCATTCTACACATTAAAAGAAAAAGGATTTTCGATTAGTTTTCAATTTTTTTTGGGAGGAGCATAATCAAATTTCTATATTTAGGATGTGTCCACTTTGAAAATTAGTAAAAAATTATGTATTCATTAAAAAAATATCAAAAAAACTATATAAACTACATGATGTTAGCTAATTTATCACTAAAGCAATTTTTAAAATACTAAAAAAATTAACATTTTAGAGGCCACAATAGATGCTATCTTATGTTTTTTGAAAAAAATAGGACCAATTTATGTGGTCCCCCTTTTGAACCCCTTAGTACCATTTAAAAAAAAGTAGTTTAGAAAGTAGATTAAGAGCACTACGACCCTTGTTTCTATTGCATCTTAAAATTTTCAGTGTAACTATCCTCAATTTCTCATCCAAGGTCAGTATTTCCTCATTTAAAAAAAAATGGCCACTTAATACCCCTTTTTGGCCCCCCATCTTTGTAAACTTTACCACAATTCCAATAGTAAATCCATCTTTCAAATTCTTCATTGATGATTTTGAAATAATTGAGCCAACTATGATCTTCATGGTGCTCAACTATGTTGAAATCCCCTCCCAACACCCAATAATCATTAGGAAGATATATAGCCATCTAGTCTCAAAAAAAACATCCCCTTTTTATGATCATTAGGAGTATAAATAGAATGAATTCATGTCTTTTATTCTGGTCTGAAGGAGACAAATGAAAGAGATGGCATTTGATGGGTCTGTGTGCCGAGCTAGGGCACCCGTGCCCTATCTCGATCTCTACTTCTGCTTGTTTTTGCATTGGGTGGGGGGTCTATGTGTGTGTTTGGGGGAGTGGGTGGCATTTTCTCCCCTTTCTCTTCTCTCGACCACTTCTCTCTGGTCTACCTACATGGGGAGATTGTCTCTTGGTGGTGGGTGGCATGTGGAGAGTTGTTGGAAGCTGCGAGTGTGTGGTGTGGCATGGGCTTTTGTGCCTAGCATTTTTCCTCTTGTGTGGCCTCTTCTCAGAGGTGCCTCCTTAGTGCATTTCCAACATTTTGTTGTGAGCACGGGGTAGGGTTTTCGAAACCCTTGATCTGGTTTATCTCTCGAATGCTTGCATTCCTATTGTGGGCTGGGTATAATGTTGTTTGGGGAGGCCTCGGGCGCTAGCCCCAAAATGGATTTTTGATCTGCGATTTGTGCGAAGTCTCCTCTGCATGCTTCGAAGGTTTTCAATAATAATCTA